>JAUZNJ010002001.1:0-18697 GCA_034780135.1 Jordanella pulchra | reverse complement strand
TATTTAGGTGGGATGTGTTAGTTTTTTCACTTGCAGAGTATGGGTTGAGGGGAAAAATATTTAGTTTTGTATACCTTTCATTACACAACCTTCTTCTACATTTGTGATGTCCCTTAAATGACTCATATCAGATCTATTTCATTGGACATCTTACGACTTTCTTTCAGCAGTTTTTTTCTTTCTGTCACTGTTTAGTAAAGGCCAGATTTCGTGGCGTATAAAGTTCTGCTCTTGTTAGCAGATTCTTCCACCTGAGCTTTGGATCTCTCCAACTTCTCCAGAGTGAGCATGAACTGAACAGAGCTCTTTTGGATGTTTGAAAGAAGTTTTAAACAGTGTTTTATGATTCAAAACTAACTTCATATTCTTCTCAACTCCCTCAAGTCAGGAGCTGTATATAGTATCTATATACTGTATATAGCAAATCCAACCTGTGTATCGTATGTCCAAAGCTGTCCTTTAGAGCCAAGCTGATTCGGTTTCATCAGTTAATCATCATGCAATTCCCATGTTTACTTTGCAGCAACTCTTCATTAATCCTGCCTGTGTGCAGTTTATCATTCCACTCTTGGTTGTTCTCAGCATTCATAGACTAATAATTGAGTTCTCAGCGCTTTAGACTTTCACCTTTCATCTTAAAACCCAAATAATTTCTGGACGTTGAGATTATTTTCGATGCTTATTCTATAAAATCAGAACCCTTCCTGGGTTCATGGTGATGTTTAAATCTGAATTTGCAACACACTTATATTTGCTCTGCAGTGTGAGGTTTCCTTATTGATTGATGGTACACACATGTACATACATGTGGTACATGCTTGCCCATACAAGTCCCTAACTTGTAATCAAGAAAAAATATTGTTTCTTTTGTGCATTTTCCTTGATGAGCTCCGTACGAAGCAGTTATGTTGTATTAGATTATTATGGGTTTACCTTTGTTTGTATTATTTCATTTCAAGTGAAAGTTTTCAAGAAATGGGAAAAGATGCATCCAGCATGTTTTTCAGTTTTTATGATTGATATTTAATTAATAAGTATAGCTTGATCATTTTCAAGTTTTATACACATATATTATCTATTGTTATTAATATCTTGTGTTATTATTCTCAATATTACACACAAGTCATGGCTTTAAACCTCATATTTCTTTAACACCACATTGCTCCTCCAAACTTTGATAATTTTATCAGTATTGGTCCAGATTAAAAAAAATAAATAGATTGGGTGTCTGTGACAGTTGACTCGATATAGGGGTTGATCTATTAATTCTAGCTCTATGCTATGCACTGCCATCATGCAGCAGAGCAACAACACAACACAGCCATATCGTTCGATGGAGAGAGCGAAAGGATCAGCTGTGTCAAGTTTTTTCATGCTATCTCAGCCCACTAGCAAAACGGCTACTAGCAATAGTTGCGGAAGACAAGGGGCAGTGTTAAATGTTCCAGCTATCACACAACCAAGTTAATGAAACCTCTTTTATATCAACAAACATGGTGAGATTATCGAACCCAGCAAACATAAAGGAAGTAGAAGGAAGCAGCTAACTTTGATGGGAGTGAAGGAAAGAAGTCAACGTTTTCCAAGTAAGAGTTCACAGGCCAAAAAAAAGATCTCCAAAAAGACAATTTGTTAGGTCATAATTCAGTGCTGTTTTTGTTATCGGATCGGTATCAGCTGATGCAACACTTGAAATATCGGTATCAGTATCAGAGATGAAAAAAGTGAATCGGTGCATCAGTACTCTAAACTCTGAGTAACACATGCAATAAAACGGGGTCCTTCAAACTACTTTAGCTCCTGTTATCCATTGCGCACACAATCTGTGTAGAGCACCAGTAAAACGCCCACTAATTGTAGAAGCAATTTGTATTTATTTATCTATTTATTCAACAAGCTATTTACTTCTCCTTGTTTGGAATAATTGCAGATCAGGACCTCTGTGCTTGTGCTTTTCGCTGCTGTTTACCATCATGATGTGTTAAATAACACTTGTAAAAGATCGGAAAAACAACTTTGATTTATCAGTACTGATGAGTAATGGCTGTTTATCATCCTTCCAGCTACTCATCATCATGTGAAAATCTAGACTTTCTGTTTGTTGCGCCACCTTTTGTACCAAATGTGCTGAAGCAATCATCACATCCTGCAGTTTGTTTCATATGAAGCTTAGAATGTATCAGCTCTATCTGAAATCAGTCAGCGTCAGTTTATGGGGCTGCTATATCCAAATATTCCCTGATCTGTTCCTGTGAATACTGACTATGACAGCTCCTCACAGTTTGTCGTTGCTGTTCTGTGGGCTGAAGCATCTGATGAGTGGAAGCAGTGAGAACACTGACCGGGGGCTTGTTACATAACACAACCAGTTGAAGAAAAGATCAGAGCTGAACACATCACACATCCCACACAGATCTGCTTCCCACCTCCGGAGCTGCAGGAACCAGAGGAGCGTTTAGCATCCAGGCAGAAGCTCAGACAGCATAATGTTTGAAGAATAACAGTCAGGACAGACATTAATGCATTCTAATGTTTTCAGCATAAAACGTCAGCACTGTTAATGAGCGATTTGATGCTGTCTGCAGAGATGGTTTGAGAAGGTTTGGGTCTAAACTCATTCATTCTGGAAGCTGCAACTATTGGCAGTGATACGCAGGGTTGTTTTTTTAATTCATAGCAAAAAACATCTAATTTTAATCTTTCTCATACCTGCAGCCTCATTTCTCTGTAAACTGATTAATGACCTAAACAAATAAAAAAAAATTCTAAACATATTTTTGTTTCTTTTTCCCTATCCTTATGCTATGATGAAACTGATGTGAAGGTTTAAATCTGGATAAACCGTGGCTTTTTCCACAGAGCACATTACTCTACCTCTTGGTGTTTCTGTTGAACTCCATGACCTCAGAACCGTTGGATTTTCTTCCCAGTCCTCCACAGCAGGAGTTAAGGGCTGTGAGCTGTTCATACAGATCTTTATCTCCTTACCTGTTATTGTTTTTACTGCTATCGCTATAGTTACAAATCTGATCCGTGGTTTTAGCATAAAAAAGAAAAACTTCATGCTGTTTGTTTTCAGACACGCAGGTTTAGTTTTTCAAGCCGCCTGTAACTGAACCCATCATCTCTGATATTTTTGAAAGTCAAGGAACTTTTTTTTTTCCTTAGAAGAGATTTTGCATTGTTTGTGAGAAAGGTTTATACATCGCTTTCTAACAGAATTTTAACATTATTTTCTTTTTCTTTATTTGTTACACTATTTTTTGGAGGAGTTACTTGTTACATTTGTTTCCTTAGATGAGTTTTCACAAGTTGTTGTTTTTTTGCATCATAAAGTTGTTGGCTTGTTTCATTAGTTGGGATGTTACACTGCTTTTTTGGGCACCTTTTCATATTGGTTCGTTATGAACTCAGAAAGTAGTTATAATGTTGTGTTTTTCAAATGACTCTTTTGTAAAGTTTGTACATTGTCTACTTTGTCTTTTGCATTATTAGAGTTTATCTTTACAGATGATGTTACATTGTTACAGTGTATCCTTAGAGGTATGCAGCTCATTTATGTATATGCTGGGTTTGTTGTATTTTGCTTCTCTCTATTTTTGGTGATTGGACCATTTCTCTATTCCTGTCTTTTTCCTTTGCAATTGTTTGTGTGTTAGACTAACTTTTGCATTTTCTACCTTCGTTTTTATATTTGTAATGCTTTTTGTATTTGCAGCTTCTTTACTTATTTGCAACACATTTGCATCTCTCGACTTCCATAATATCCTTAGCGGGGTTGTTTCATTGCTACAGCATGTTGTCAACTTTAGCTAAAAAAGTAACAAGTCGTAGTCACTAGTGATTTTTTTTCCCCAAAAAATATCAGTTAGAAACGTATTTACTGCACCATTAAAATTAGATAGTTACAAGGAAATGTATGCAGTTGTCTTTTACTATCTGAAATGTAGAAGAACTTGGATGGTTTTCCTGTTAGTGGAACTTTTAATACACTTGGGAGTTCAGTTATCAACCATAAATGTTGAATATTAATACATAAAAAGTTAATTTAATTGAAAAGAATTACATATCTGAAAAGATTTCCTTACTGCTATTACATCAATTCTTTGAACTTGTGTTTCAAGTGAATCAGGACATTTAGTTGCAATATATTTATATAGATATGATTAATATGTTCAATGTTTATAATAAAAGTATGACAAGCAAACTAAATGCTTTAGAACTTGATATGTTTGCAGGTTAGCAGGTTTCAGCTGGCTATGAAATTTGTATATATTGCTGAAAATTTATGCTTTTTAAGTAATTGAACAGCAAGAAAACAAGTAAGAGCATCACAGAAAAAAATCTATACATCCAGTTTAAATAAATAACAGTATATCATACCAATGAACAAAGTACTGAAGAAGTAAAGTGCAATTTGGGGGGGAAACCACCCTATTATCAGTGTTGTTGATGGGTAAGACTATCAGAGGTGCGTCATTAGATCAGAACTACTTGTAAACTGATGTGGATAAAGTCTTTGCTCCCAGATATAATGACCTAATCATGTGAATGAATCAGTTTGTGTGAGCAATCAGTGCGTGCTAAACACCTGCCCACATCATGGCTCTTCAGCCAACCAGCGTCACTTATGCCTTTACCTCATTTCTCCTTTGTAGAAAAAACAAAAGCAATCTTTTAACACAGGAGAGTGGGTGACTATGAAAAGTCACTTCATTTGATTGACTTATAGTTACAGTAGGAGCCGCATTAGATTTCAAGTAACTTAACAAGATCACTAGCTTATGAAAAGTAATTAGTTCAATTACTCTGTTTATGACAAACTAATGCAGTTACTAAGGCTCTATGTGATGACATTAATCCCAACACTGCTGGAGATGTTGTTACATTGGTACGTAACTTCTTGGAGATTTTTCAACAGTTTACAGCTTCTCCTTAGAAGGGTGTAGGTTTTTTTAACAGGCCTTTTCTTCAGCTGATGTTTATCCCTGTTTAGGAGAATTTCAATGATTTCAATGAGGTATTGAAAATGATCTTGAGGCAGAACCTCAATTACTAAATATTCCTTCCTTTCTTCTATCTTCCTCTCTAAAGTCAGATGTAAAAAAGAACCATCACTCTTTCTTCAGACTTCAACAGTACAATTATCCTCAATCAACCATCATTATCTTTATCAGGTTTGGAATAAAGAACAGTAAACTCAGAGTCAGATATACAATAAAAGGAATGGACTGTTTGAAACCAAGGTTTGGGATCTTATTCTGTTAAGAACCAAGATGCAGTGGTGATTCTATCTCTACCCCAAGAAAAGTTTGGGATGGGAGAACTAACCACAGGTAACAGAAAATCAGACAGACAATTAGGGTATTGAAACATTTCTCAACAATAAGGTGGTAATTCTCTCATGGATCTTCCCTTAAAGAATACGATCCTAGATACAAGCAGCTAAATTAGCTTTTTTTTCAATTAGGTGCCAGGCTCATCCTCAGAGGTACGATCAGGAGCTCCATCATCAGGGGAAACTCGGAGTAGAGCTGCTGCTCCACCCGCCTGAAAAGAGTCAGACTACTAATATGGTTCTTCTGATCAAAGGAGCAATCCTTATAAAATTTGACCTAACTTTAAAAAACAATGTTGGATAACTGAATGATAATGGATGAATAAATGGGAAGATTCACTGTTTAATACCTCCACCAATTTCAAAGCAGACATATTCCTTCTGGCTGGAAATTCTACAGCTGCTATTTGATCTTCTTATCACTCTTATATCTTTCAGGCACTTAACAAGCTGTTGTTTTAGAACCTGATGAGACCTGATCTAACATGTGAATCATCAACTGGCAGCTTGTTCCTATGACATAAATAACAAAGACATGTTAATTGAGTTCAGAGGCAGAAATACTAGAGTTTTGTTTTCATTTCTGCTGGTTATTTGCCACCTCTTCCCGTCATACAAGTCTAAACAGAAACATGTCAGGATTCCTGCACTGTTCAGTGGGTCTGAGCATCTGAGCATGTGCAGAGCAACACGATGACAGCACACCTGGGATGATCTCACCTGTCTCTGACACTCAAATCTCTTTCATTTAGAAACCCAGCATCTTCCAGCAATATCAAAAGCCATTTAAAACAACCAGACACTTTGCATTGGTTTAAAACTAAACATTCGAAGCATTGATCTCTGACTAATAGAAAAATCACATATTAAACAACTTCAACCAAATTTGAAACAGCTCGAGTTAAGAGCCCCTTCAGGTTAGACTGGTTCTGTTGCATTCAGGCTGAATTCTGACCCAAATTCTTGTTGTTTGGTCGACCTTTAGAGAAATGAAGTGTGCTCACTTTGTGATGTTGACTTCATTTCCTGATTTCCATCCCTAAAAATACCTCAATCCGTTTGGAAAGGTCACTGCTCTTTTTGTGTCTGATGTCAGAACGCTGAGCTCACGGCTGGACTGGTATGCTGCTTTTTATGAGAAGCAGGTGGTTTCTATGAGGTTTGAACACACTCACACCCAGACCCTCACCCCCCCAGGACACACACACACACACAAGCTCACTTGCAAAGCTCTTCTCTGGCAACTCAAAGCTCTTTAAGCTTTAAATGATGGAAAAAAAATAATGCAGAACTTTTCATACCTTTATTTGTTTCCATGACAACAAAATCTTGAAATGACATCTTAACTGTAATTTAATGGACCACTTGTAATCATTCTCTACTATCTGTTCATTACTCTGTGTCTTAAATAATAACAAAACCTGCTAGGACTTCGAGGCAGTGATCAGTCTTCCACGTCTCTGTTTTTGTGCAGCTCAGGTAAAGCCTCCTGTGTCAGAAATAACATTTTATAGCTATAACATTGTCCCCTTTTCATAAACTCTTGCGGTTGCAGATTTTCTTCTCAGCTGAAGTTTAATTTCCGTTTAGGTTTCAATTTTTTTTTCCCCCTTTGTTTAAAAGCCAGAAACAAATGAAAACCTTCTGTGGCGGCTCTGTAGTGTTGGTGCTGGTGTGTAGGTGAGGGGTTTGGGTACAGTGGGATAAAACAGGGAATACATGCCCTCAATTTTACTGTTATTTGGAAGCAGTTAATGCGATGCTTTTCGCTTTCATAACACAACGCTTTCAATAAGTTTGGATGTGGTTAACTGATGAACCTTTTATCTTAATCACAACATATTTAGCCATGTGGCGTTTTTTGGCGATGCAGTTGAATGTGTTGCATTTTGGTCAGTTTGCCCTGGAATACTATAATATAATGTTTCCCTCCCTTACAGACAGACTGGGTTTGGTTCTGTGATCTTTCTTTCAATGAATATTAATCCTAACTCTGTCAGAACAATATGGCCTATAGTTAATATCATGATGTGGTGTGGAGTTAAAGTTTGTATTTTTGTTTTTAAGTGCTTTAATGGCCTTGCCGCGCTGTAACTCTTTAAACTTCATCCCAATTCACCTTCCTGTGCAAGTACAGTATTAATATTTAAAAGGAAGCTCAGAGGGGATATGGTCTTTTCTGTTGTTGCCCCCAAGTTTGCAACAACCTGTCCCTTCACATATAAGAGGCTCCTTCACGTCCTATCAGGGCGGGGCAATTAAAACGATAAAATGTATGAACTGAATTTTATGTATAAGAAGATATAATGTTGGTAAAATGAAGATTTTTATGTTGTCACCCTTTAAATTAAAGTCACCTAATAGAGGAGATGATTTACAACAAGCTAGTTTTTGAAAGAAATGTATGCAATTTGTTATTTTTATCATGAAAATTGTGGGAGAAAACAATCGAATCATCGAATTTGGTAGGAAACAATATAATTTAAAAAAGATTAATGAACATATAATAAAAATTATATTAGAGATTAGATTTCTAAGCCATGTTACCCAGCCCTACTGCTTGCCTTTAGAACTTAGCTTTAAACCCAGTATTTCTCTTTTACAAGACTTAGTTTTTGACTTGGTTTGTTTTAAGTTGGTTGTATCTCAATTGGTTCTAATTTTAAGTGTTTTTATGCATTTTCTTCCTTTTCTTTTAGACTTTTTTGTTTTTTTGTGGGGGGTGGTGGTCTGTAGCTATCTACAGTACGTTGTTTCAGCCATCAGCTGTTTTTAAGCACTTCATAAATAAATATGCAGATACCAGATATGCATATCTTAATTATTAAATGTGTGCTCAAGCTGATCATTCTAAAAGGAATTACTTTAATACTGTTTCAGACATTTTGGTCTAACTGTAATAAACAATGCTGAAGAAACTGGGAAATATATCCTCCAAAATAAGTCATAGCCTAGGAGACCCATGGTGAAAATGCAAACTCATCTGAACAATAATTAGACCATGTAATAATAAACCAAAGTCCCAAAGTATCTGCAAAACAATCAAAAATGACCTTAAAACATCAAAGCTATGCTCAGACACTGAGTTCACGTGATGTTCCTATGGAAAATCTAGAGAGTCACTGAAAAAGAATTTAAAAACTAAAATTCATAAATCTGATTATAAACACTTTTCCTAATCATACATTTAAAAAGGTTATTCCTTATTCAATTTTGTTTTTCAAATTGCAATTTCAAATCCTTCCTGAAATTGCTTGTGTTTTGTTTTGTTTTTTATTTTTTTTTGCTTTACCTTCTTCGTTTACCTTTTGGGTTTATGGTTCTGGTCCCTGAGCACACTAAAAACACTAAAACCAGCTTAACCAATCACAGTTACTCCAAAGATGTAACCAGCTCCCTTATTGGTCGTTTTGTTAACCGAGTGTGGCAGTCTAACCAAGGAGAGGGTAAATTCAATTTACAATTCCTGTTTAATAATTCAATTTAAAATGTGCAATCAGAAAATGCTTTTCAAATTGGATTTCAAATTGTATGATTTAAATGTTAAATTTGAAATGGCTTGTTTTCTTTTTCAGTGACTCTTTAGGTCCTCTGTAGTTTCCTTCTTACATTTTTTAGTTGTAAAATGAACACAGTCACGAGGCAATTTAAGCCCTAAGTTGTTCCAGATGAATCCTGACCCAGACAAGGAGACATCAGAGCAAAGATGAGAACAGAAGCTGATTTATAAAAAAAACAAAAAAACAAAAAATACCAAACAAAATAATTTACTACCAAACTGAACTCTCCAGGTTTTTAATAAAATGCTTTTAATATGAATGGGACATATGGCATCCAAACACTGTGGAAATCAGCACTATAGGTAACCCAACCTTTGTTTGTGAGGCTTAGAGTAGCAGCCAAATGGTAACATCCAATCCAGCTGTTTTTAATGGAGAAGAGCTGAAATCTGTTGTCAAGGTTTGTTTTTCAACTAAATCTCCTTTCGGATACTATCTCCTTTTTATTACTCCTTTATCTAAAGCCATTTTGTTTTACCCTTCAAAAAACATTCATCTGACGAACTCCTGCTTAGCTGTTTCATATTTCCAGCATGTGTCAGTGCTTCGGGAGTGGTGGGGGGAGGTGCATTTAGGTGAACTCGAAAAAAAGGGTTTAATTAGGTGCTTCCATAGTCATTTATACTCAAGTAGTCACAATACTGTCATTTTAGATATGAGGGCAAAGCTTGATGAGTGGACTTTTTCACCCACCACCAATACTGACGACAGATGCATTGATAGATTGGCGAGTTTGAAATCTCTCCATCTTATTTCGATGCTGTGTTTTGTTTTTATTTTATTTACTTTGGTTTAGAGGATTCTAAACTAACATCCTCTGCCAATAAACCTTTAGCTTTTATTTTTATAGGTTCTAGTACTTTGGGAAAAAAAATAATCATAGCCTGTTAAAATCATGTTTGATAGATAAGATGTTACGGACGACAAGAAAACCCTTTTAGTCATTTGTAACATTTTCAGCCCATCCCTAATCCTGACTGAAACTACTCTGAGACTATCTTTAGGTAAAGTCTCTTTTTTCCCAGCTGTGTATTTGAGGAGATGCTCTAAGTATGCCCTGCAGCTTATATAAACCTCCCCCACCTTCTTCCATTCTCTTCATCCTCAGTTGTTCACTTTGTGTCTGCTGAGAAACTTCAGAACACCCGATTTAAACCTGCTGCATCTGATTCTTTGTATCTCTGAGTTTTCTCTTTAATCGCAGTAACGAGCTGCTGCAGCTGTTTTCATAATCTGCCGAGTGATTTCAGCCGCTTCAGAGCACACCTCTGATCTGATCCGATGTGACGGATCAAACAGTCAGCTAACGGTGGCTAACATGGTGCTGAAGAAGCTCTGCTTTGTTAGTGAGATTCTATAAAGAGACACTTCAGGTTGCTTAACTTGATTCTCATCTGATCTCTAATCTTGAGGTAAAGGAGCAGCTTAGAAGAAAGAGTTGAGGGTTTCCCCTGAAGATTTCATCTGATTTTTGTTATTTTTCAGGGTTTTTCTGCTAAAGATATGCTTTTAAACATTACATCAGAACGTTATCTGTTCTTTGGTCTCAAGGTTTTAAACTCCCTGATGAAGTTTTTGTTTTTTGGAACATTTTCCAGCAACGATATAAAACTCAAGCATAAACAGTCTTCCCACACACTAACTCTAATTATCTTTCTGAAAGCTTCCACAGGAGCTGTTATCTGCCCTGCCTTCATCTCTGCTTGCTGGTGAAGCTTCAGTAGTTTATGGTTCTGCTGCAGCATTACTACACGGGTTTATGGTGCTGATAAGAATCTATTAAAATGTGATCAGGATTTACTTAGAGTTAGCAGCTGCAGAGTGAGGCTGCTGTCAGCTGACAGGATGAAGTCACAACCTGACCTCAACAAAAAGCTGCTGCAGACACTGAGAGTGAACAACATGTCAAAGACCTCCAGCACATTTAGTGTTATCAACTCACTGAACTTTGAACAGGGAGACAGGAAACAGGGATCGGGCTTTGAAGCCGTCTCTGTAGGGATTAAAGTCCTGGTGTCGAAAATCTAGGTCCAGATGTTTCTTTATGGCTTCAGCCATGTTTCAGTAGACGTTCAAAGTGGCACAAATCGGCCTGAACCCATTTGAATGGCTGTGGTAAACGAGGTAGAAGTGTGTCACATCAATGTTTCCGCACTGAAATGTGTTAATATTGGGGGTGGGGGGGTGGATTCACATCCACAGCAGTGGATGTGATCGATTCTGTTAATAACTGACTGCCTGCGGGAGTGAAAACCTGCTGCATCAGTTTAACATCAGTTGATCTTTCCATCTGATTATCTGTCGGTTCATCTTTACTTCTTTAAAACTTTTCCATAATCAGACTAAAACACAAATAAGACTAAAACACACATTTTGTTAAACTTCTTTATACAAATGTTTATAAATAACAGAGTAAAAGTATTTCTTGTCTCAGGTTGCTTATTCACTGCTGTGAGATGGTTTCTCCTGATTTCAGACTGGCTGCTGGACAGATCTCTGACCCTGCACAGATGTGGAACAAGTTTCTTCTTCTGAATAGACTCTGAGTTTATGACCAAGAGCAGCTTCTTTATTTTACACAGATTCCTAAATCTTAATCAGTCTTTGATTCTAAGCATTTTTTTCTTTCCATTCCTGAACACATTCTGTACTCTCAACAGATAATCGATAATCAAGATAATTTTAATTTCCAGTTTAGAAGAGATGTCTGAACAGACTTGAAACTTTTCTGATTATTGTCTCTGCACAGGTTCCCCTCTTTAAACAGAAGCAGATCAGTCAGATTCAGTCTCTGGACTCTAAAGTTCCCTGAAACCAGACAAAAATTGTAATTGATTAATTACTTTTATCATTAGTGCATCAGTATAACAATTTTATCTGTGGATCGCTAAAGATCAGGGCCTCGATAGATAAATAGCGATTTATAAAGGAGCTGGTAATTCTTAGAAAAAAAATCAAGACCAGATCTAGCAACATAAAAAGTGCTAAAAAACAAACGGGGAATTAGGAAGCAGTGTAAGATGTGTGGGAGAGATGGAGGGGAAGTAACAATGTATAATTCAGACTTCACTATGTTTATAACATGATTATTTCAGAATAACATCTTCTCTTAGAGTAGATGATGGAACTTAGAGGAACAGATGGAGTGATGAAGACTCCCAGCCTCCCTATGAACTGTGATATTACATAACTGTGAGGCGACGCAGCACTGCAGTGTTCAGGAACACCCTCTCCATCCTTCATGAATATTTTACCATCGCCGCAGCTCTTCCTGCGACTCCTGCAGCCACATTCACACCTCCGCTCTGATCGTTTCTCAGCGGTGTCGCTCGTCATCTTTCATCTCTTAGTCAGTCTTCAGACTCGGTTTGTCTCTGTGTGGGAGGAAGCCAGAAAGAAGTCGACTGCTCCGCTCTAATTGGCACCCCGAAGGAGAAACTCTGCGGCGCAGAATCAGATTGTCCTCGTGTAGGCAGGAATGAGGAGGAAGAGCCCTGTAATCAGAGACGTCAGAGTGAAACGTGGCTTATAGAGACTGTAATCAGGGAGGAATCACACCTCAGTACCACACAAACTGAAACCAGCAAGGATTGTTGCTTTTAAGGAGAATTTGTGAGCAGAATCAGATGTTTAAAGTTCCTTATTGGTTTAAAAATGTTAGGTAGACTTTGACTCATCTTGTCAGCTCACAGTCGGACTCATTAAACAGTCTGTTAGGGAACAGCTGGCTGGATTTCTGTTGTTTAAATACAAAAACTAATGGTTCCTCAGAGTAAGTAAGGATTCACTAATCTAAACTGGTCACCATCAAACTGTTAATGTGATTGATCGCCACTGATCTGCAGCTAAACTCCATGCTGTACAGCTGCACCTGTTCCTGTCTGAGGGCTAATAAATAACTTCCTTTATGGAATCTGATAATACAAAGCAAACACTCAGTGAGGTCTCTGTTAGGCCAGACATGTTTGTCGGTGTACGGTGTTGTTGCTCTAAGGGATGCTGCAGAGGTCTGAACCTGTGGCTTCTTTTTCAGCTCATACTGATGTTTGACCTGCTCCCATTTGATCATCTCTTCATGCCGTTTTCCTTTTTGTTTTAGTCTCTGTGTGCAGAGCTGTAAAAGCTGCCCTCCTGTTGTGCTTTAAAGAAATGTGTACTCTGATGTTTGCATGGCAAACAAATGAGCTGCAGCAGCTCTCAGGTTCACACTCCCCCTTATCTGTGGGATGAAGCAGAAACATCACATGTTTTTGGCTCTCTGGTTTTAATCAGTGACAACACACTCAGCTGTTGGACTGAGGCTCAGGTAACCTGTTAAAAGGTGCATTTATCTGCAAACATAAGTGGTTTATTTCAGATAAAACGTTTTTTCTAATGCATATTGGTAGATTCATCCTATTATCTTTGAAGCTGGAGGTCAGAAGTAGGACTTGATGTTAATTATTTTACAAATAGAAATATTTTCCAGTAAGTATCCCTGAGGATTTCCCCTATAAATGAAACATTCACAAAATGAGAAAAGTACTTAAATCGATAGTAAGTTTGTTGTCTTTTCAAACTGTTCTGAGATTTGTTCTATACTTATTTTGTAACATAAATATAATAATAATAATATGTTTTTTTTTTTTATTTGGGGCAAAAACTAGAGTTGAACTCAGGGTAGATTAGTGGACTTTGAAGTAGTCTTAAAATATCTTATCTCTATATACGGGATTATCGTTGAATGTTTCCACTGTTAAGAACTAATGGAAAATAATACAAAAAGCTATAAATGTGTGTTTTTTTAGGTTATTTTAGTTTCTATGATACAAAACCTGAATCTTTCTGCAGGGTCTGTGTGACAAAAAGGTTTTCCTCCTGCATTATTCCAGTGTCTTTCCTGCAGCTCAAAGAGATCAACAACTCCGGCAGCTGGAAGCAGTGAACGTCTCATCTACTGAACTTGCTCCTTGTTTCATCTGTCACTTTTGTCAGCAGCCCTCCGGCTCTGTCCTCGCTACTTCATCATCTACCTTCCTGCCTTCTGCAGATTTGTCTCAGAGCAGTGGAGAAAATCCTCTATTGCTCAGGATGTTGTTAACATCATCGCAGCAGCTACAGCTCTCATTAAATACTGTGTGGGGGGGGGGTTGAGTCATTCGGAACATAAGAATGAACAGCTGACTGTGCTGCCATGGTAATGCGTCAGTGCTCCTCCTATTACTTCCTGCTCTGTGCAGCATCAGGTTCCTCACCCTGACAGAGATTAAAATGAAACATCCTGCAGCTCCCAGGATCCATAAACACACATTTTACATCAGATCTCAGACTTCAACTCTGCTCTGATTACTCAGTTTGTCTGTGGTTTTTCAAACTGGCCTCCTGTTGCACCGATTCAACTTTATAGAGATAAAGAAAATCAAAATCTCAATAGTATGAAAAGACATACAGTGGTATGCTCGGCGTTAACTGTATAAAAGGACAGATAGGATTACTTTCACTGTCTTACTAAGTTTGACACAAAGTTTTTAAGTCAACTAGCATGATAAATCTTAGTTTTGTTTGTTTAATGCCAAAATAATAAGATGACTTTATTACATGTTTGAAAAGTTGAAAGTTTACATATCCTGAAAGTGAAAGTTTGTTTAAAATCTAATGTTCAGCGTTTGTCCTTTGAAGCTGTATGACTGTAGTCAAATCTTTGGATTTCACAAGTTTCTCATAACAACTTGCTGGAAGTTTGGTGCTTTCCTTCTAACAGAACTGGCAGAAATGAGTCTGGCTTGTTGCCCATTTTGTTAATAAACAGTCCACATGTTTTCTATAAGACTGTGATCAGGTTGCTGCTCCTTAACATTGAATAGAGTCATTGTCCATTTAGACCCGTTTCTGTCCCAGTTTTGCTTCTTGGCTGATGTTTTTAGATCTTGCTTCAATGTTTCCCCATATTTTATAGTCTTTCCTCATGTTGCCATCTATTCTGTGAAGTGCATCAGTTTGTCCAGCAGAGAAACACTCACTTCATCATGCTGCCACCCCCATATGTCGCAGTTGGAGTGGTTTTCCTGCCTCACCAGCTTTCCCATTTTCCCCCAATGTGTTACAATTTCCATAATGACAAAACATTTCAGTTTTAGCTCATCATATCACAGAACAAGTTCCCCAAACTTCTTTGTGTTCGTTTAGAAACTATAATCTGGCATCTGCAGTAATGGCTTCTTTCTCACTAAATGTTCTTTAGACCATGAAAAAAAGGGGTTTCATGTTTTTTATAGTATATGCATATTTTTGTTTTTGTCTTTAGTCCTGCCATTAAGTTTCCTCTCAGGGTGAACGTTTGGCAGTATTAAATGTGACAACCCACTGATGTGAAAATGTGTTGGTTCTTTTAGACCTTCAGCATTTAAAACCAGCGAAACCTTCAGTTTCTCTTTAAACATGAAATGAATATCTTCTAAATTGCTTCTGCTTTTAATGTGAATGTTACTTATTTATTGTTTCATGAATATCTCAGGGTTTTTTTTTTTCTGCAGTTATTAATCAATGATGATTTGCTTTCCTTCAGGGTTAAAATGAAATATTGCAACCCTAACTTGAAGTGACATCCGAGAAAGTTTGATCTTATCTCTGAAATAAAAACTATTTTCCTAAGATGTTTATTGGATGCCGTGTGAATCGATATTATTTGTTTTATCTTTTAGCTGTTTATTCATGTGTGAGTTTGTAAGTCAAGAATAGACATCCACCAATATATGTCTAACAGCGTTATATAAATATAACAGTGTAAACCTCCAGTCTCTGATTGATGCAGAGAAGTTATTCTATGCACATGTTTTCTTAAAAGAAAAAAGAAAAGAAAGTCAGCATAATGGAAATCTATTATACTTCTGTTTAATGTTAAGATGTCTTTATTCCTTCAGTGGTGTCTTATCCTCTTTGTGTTTATGTGTTTCAGTGGAAAGAGAGGTGGTGCAGAAGAGGACTTTCACACGATGGATGAATCTGCACTTAGAGAAGGTCTGTTCCATTTCTTCTCTTTCCATCTTAGAAGAGAATTTGAATTATTTCAAACTGTCCTAAAAGTGTTGATCTGAGAGTAGCAGCAGTAACACCACCCCCTCTCTGTGGACGTAGGAACCCTCTGGCAGTCAGTATGGGAACCTGATCCTCCTGAACAAACTGCTGAAAGTCAACCGTTCATGCTGTTCATCTGTAACTAGAGGCCTGCAGCCCATTTGTGTATTATGATCGGATCTTTGAGAATGTAAATGTGCAAACCTGCAAATTAAGGTCAGAAGCAGTTTAAAACCTACAGCGCAAACAGCACCAACAAGACAGGAAATGATTTTTACCTGTACTGGTGGGACGATCACAAAGCCCTTTGTTAACGTGTCTCAGTGAGGCCAGGGGCTAGTGGCTAACTCCAAGCTAACAGCAAAGTTACTAAGGAAAAAAACTCAAAACATTCCTATGATTTCCTATCAATTATATCTAAGGCGTTGTTTACACACAGAGAAACATGCTGACATTAACCAGATTATATCTATTCCTGACGTAATTTAATGAGGACAGACATTATTAGGTTAGGTTATGTCACATAATCAATCAATAATCAATAATCTAATTGTGATAATAGATACAGATACTAATATAATGCTGGCTCGTTGAACCTCCAGTTTTCTGGAGTCTTTACCTGTAAATACAGAATCCAATAGAGTCACAACAGAACATTGTTTCTCTGCCAGAACTGAGCAATGACTGTCTGGACGGAGGCAGGAGCAGAGAGACAGGATGTGGGCAAAGATGTTCATCAAATTTTATAACATTTTCAGAAATCATAGTTAAAATGTTGGTTCTGACAGAAACTATGGGTTTATTATCAATATAACTCCAGATAGAAAGAATCTATGCTGGACTTTACTTGTCTTAGAAATTGTCCAGCTGTTATCAGTGGCTGCAACTTACATGGAATCAGGATCTTCTTGTTCCTCCTGTTAAGATGAACTTCTTCTTCTCCACTGTCACCACATTGTTGTTCAGGTTTAGAAACTGCTGCAAAGTTAGACTCGGCTTCTGTTTTATAATAATTAGGAACTATTTGGACTCCTCCCCTATCTCTGAGGAGCAACTTCTCCTCCACATCAGTTCATCTGATTAAATAATGTTCTATTCAAATCAAAATTACTTAAATCCCGAAGGTAAATTATGTACATTTAGCATCGTATTTTCGACCCAATGGTCTTGTAAAGTGTTCTTAAGTATCCTTAGTATAACCTGGTTTGGTTTTTCTATTCTGTACTTGCAGACCTAAAGAGACCACACAGCACTGTAGACTGCACAGCTTTATCTCAGTTTGGTTATTGTGATAAAAACTGTCAGAAATAGTGAAACCCATTACTTCCTTCAACTTTGACAATTTTCTATGTAGCTCGGCTTACAGCCTTCATTACATTTTCACTTCCTTCCTTTTTTCTTAAGTTGTCCACTTAACTTGGAGCTCAGCACCACAGAAGCTTTAATTAGATTTAAATTTATAAAAAGTTTATGAAATGTAACGTTTCCTCTGTTGTTATTTTATTAAATTTCTGCTTTTATTTAGTATTTTAAAGTATTTTAAGATGCAGTGGATTTATTATTATTTAATTATCAATATACATAAGGTATTTTATATTTTTGATATAAACTGGTCTCTTTTAAGAATCATACCCTTTTTCTTTTTGAAACTAGGGGTTTAAAATCAAATATATATCTATGTTTGATTTTAAACTACAGTCCTGAAACATCCCAATTAAAAATATTAAAAACTGTGAAATTAATACATATGAAACGGTAACACTAATAATTAAAAAACCGTGGAAGATTTAAAATAAGAGCATAAATGTTAATAAACAGCTATATGGGGAAATATTATATTTCCTTGATTTTTTTTAAACAACAAATTTAAGCCTCAAAGTTTCTGGATTAAAACTGCTCAGAACAATGAATTTCAATGAAATGGATTTCAACATTTTAATCAGTAATAAAAGCAATTTAGAATAAGCAACATTGGTTTTTTTTTGTTTTTTTTGGAAGAGCTGCTTCTCCATTTTCCTACATCAGCAACAGTCAGAGGAAACCATTAGTTCTGCTCTGAATAAACATTCAGGGAAACAACTTCCCATTAAACTAAAGCTGTGGAGTTATGTGGTGATGGTTGTATTGATCCTCTGCAGCCTCCATTCATTTCTTAGTCTGTCTCATTTTGTCCTGTTGGTGTATTTATTCTGGGGGTTGCATTATGTTGGGTTGCTATTATTACTGTGACTGTCGAGACTCTGCAGACTCTGTTCTCCGTTTAATTTGTAAACACTGAGTCTTAGCGTCTGATTGTCTCTTTTGTCTCCTGTAACACAATAATCCTCTCTTCTCTCCCTCTGTGTGTTTGGCCTGCTCTCAGAGCTCTGACCCACTAATTAAACAATCAAACACTTGTTTGCAGCCATCTTGGAAAGTTCCAGCCCCCCTCTTCCAGAGCGACATCCATGTCCCATCAGGTCCATGTGAGGTCTGAGGGTTGCCTCGGCCTCCTCTCACTGATGTAACCATAAATCCGCAGCCATCATAACCTCACCCTGTTTGTTTCCTGCTCACATAAGTCAGAGCTCCTCCATCTGCTGATTCTGAAAGTTTTAGAGTGGGAAGATTTGTATCTGCAGTACAATGATGTTTGGTCCATAAACTTTGGGTTTACCAGTAACTCTGTGGTCTCTTAGTTAGGTTTAAGCTTTTAAAGCTATAGTTTTTCAAATAACTTACTGCCACTTTCAAGTGGCATCGTTTT
>JAUZNJ010001990.1:8339-18697 GCA_034780135.1 Jordanella pulchra | reverse complement strand
CTCATCCCCCCTTTCCTGTCAGCCTACTGTCAGAAAAACGAGCCACTAGTGCCGTAAAAAGCTCAAAAAAAAAAAAAGAAATATTTATGTTTGACAAAAAGAGGAAGAAGGAGATGTCTTCCTCATGGCTGTAAATACTGCAGACACTGACGCCTTGTTTCTGCTGCAGCTCCCGTCCAAAGTCTTCTCCATCTGTAAAGTCCAACAGAAGAAGGTAGGAACCTTAAACACCCAGAGTCGGTTCAGATGCTCTGTGTTTGTAACAAACGAGGAGATAAAGTGCTGATCTTCTTCAGGTCCTGATTCTCCACAGCAACGAGCTGAAGAACCTGCTGCCCAAAGGATGTGACATCATCTCCCTGTCCACCTTAAAGGTACGATCCGTGGATTAAAGAGCTTCTAAGATCCTCCTGGTTATCTGAACAAACATCATGAGGGACAGATGTTTAGGTCTTCAGTTCTCCAGAGTTTCTCAAGGTTTTCTTCTAGTTTAGAGAAATAAAAAAATGAGTAGCCTGATCCCAGGATCATCAGTCAGACGGTTGGTCAGAAGTTATGGATCAGAACCAGAAGCTTCTGGATCCAAGCCTCTGAGACGATGTTCCTCAGCAGGGCAGCCTTGGTTCTGCTTCATCATCCTAGGAGAGGTTTAAGGGTGGAGCGGCTGCTCCTTCACACCCAAAGGAGGAGCTCAGGTTCTTCATCTCCTCCTGGACATCTCATTGGAATGTCCTACTGGGCAGAACCAGAACTTCTGGTTTATGTTCTTGGATCTGAAAACCTCGCTGAGAAGATCATGTTTTTGTTTTTCTTTGGTCACATCCTCAGACAAGCAGAAGAGGACAGATGGTCCTGTTGTCTTTTCTTGTTCCTTGTTTCTGTGTTTTGGCTCCTCACCCATGGATCTTTCTGCTCTCCAGGTTTTGGATCTGCATGAGAATAAGCTCAGCTCTCTGCCAGAAGACATTGGTCACCTGACCAAGCTGCAGGTAAAACCCTGCTTCCCTCTCCAGCAGATCCACATCAGATGATTCCTCCTGGCTGCAGCTCATCTTCACCCTTTGGTTCCTTTCTGTCAGATCCTGAACGTGGAGAAGAACCGTCTGAAGAACCTGCCGGACTCCATTGGGAGGCTGCAGCTCCTGCAGACGCTCAACCTGAAGGGTGAGGCCTTTATTTTGGTTTTATCTCAGTCGGACCAACAGGCTGCAGTCGACCTATTTGAAGCAGGCGTTGTGTGTCTCTGACAGGAAACTGTCTGAGCGAGCTGCCGGCAGCCGTCGGCTCTCTGAGCAGCCTGCGGACTCTGGATATCAGCGACAACAACATCCAGCAGCTTCCCAGTCATCTGGCCTACATCCGTACCTTAGAGGTGAGTCTGTGCCGTGGAGCAGCCGGGTCCCTGTTTCCCCCTGGTTCTGATTAGTCGTTTGTTTGGGGACAGAGCTTCACTCTGGATGTTGCCAAGATGAGCTTCCCGCCTGCATCTGTGTGCACAGAGGGAACGGAGAGCATCCAGCGCTTCCTTTGCAACGGTAGGGCCAGACTCCAAGTCCCACAGGGAGACAAACCCAAACCTTCCTGACTTTCTAACATAAAAATCTAAATGTTCTGTTTCTGTACTGATTGAAACGATACCTAAAAGTCTCTTGGAGATGTGAAAAGCATGACTGCAGACATTGTCCTGTTTTTGAAGCGATGCGAGAACAACACCTCGTTTGATGTTGTTGTAACTTGATCCTTGATTTGCTAACAGAGTTAGGCGAGGAGTACTGCCCTCCATCTCAGTATCTCCTGCCGGTTCTGGAGAGCGACTGCGGCAAACAGAACTCTGACTGTTTGGATGGACTGGAGGAGGCCTGGCAGGTGCGTCTCATAAACACCAAACACGGCATGAAGTATTCACCAACACTGTGGGGCATCTACTAAGAAAGCTCTCTGTCCAGCTCCCTATACTCAGATGTACTGAAACTAACTGTAGCTACTTAGAAGTTCCTTAGAGAACAACCAGGTCAGAATTGGTCCGAAAGGAAGTTCTGGTTCAGTTTAAAGCAGGGACGGGCTCTAAAACAACATCCCATTGTTTGAACCTCTGATTGATCCATCATCTCATCAGCTTTCTGATGATAAACACCTAAGGAGCCCGCGTACCTGTGTGGACATATCTCTGTGTGGAGTCCATGCAGACTCTAGGAGGATTCTGCAGAAAGTCGAGGCCAAACTTTTACAGCTGCATATGTGACTGAATTATTACATAACGGTTTAAATGCAACAATAAGCTGGGAGCAAGACTTTGCTGAAAGCAGCCAGTTGAAAGGACCAACATTGTCTCTGCCTCACCGACAGGTGTCCAGTAGAAGAAAAGACACAAGGCGCTCCCCTTGAACTAGTTTCTTTTGTTTTTAAAAAGCTCGACAGATGATTCCATGTTAGTGTGGAAAATGGGGGCATTTCTCATGAGAATTCAGAATAGACTCAACTATGAAGGTGGAAGCATCCAGCTGCTCCCAGTCTGCACAAAATATGGGAGAGTTTAAAGTAGCCCAGCCTCACTGTTACTTTTTCAATGAACCTCAGGAATTAGAGTGTTGTTGTTTTGGGACTGCTGTAAAACACAAGAAGGCGAATATTAAGACGCGTTTCTTATGGGATTTAAAGGGACGTATCTGTTTAAAGACCAGTTTTAATATTCTTGCTAAACTCTGCAGGTTATTTCAAGCAGTAAGTCTAAATACAAAAGCAGAAACGTTAAAGTTATTCAGGCCTTAATGATCTGGATTCATATAAAAGTAAGGCTGAATATCATCTGCATACAGTGAAATTCTGGAGATAAAAACTAATAACGTGAGAGAAATCTTGACCCTTTTCTCAACACTTTTGCTCACAGTGAGTCTGTCTTCCACCACAGGCAGTCTGAGGCTTTATACACTGTGAATGTTGTCCCACTGTTTCACATCTAAGTGAGGATATGTGGTGAACTTGGAGGACAGCTGGTGGCGACAGAGATGGAGATGGTTCATGAATAGACTGAGGACTCATTCAGCTGTTTTGTTTCTGTTGCAGAGCAAATTCAGCGACTATGAGAGGAAAAAGGTTGGTGACATTTCATTATTGTTGCTCCATTAAACTCCAAAGAAGAAACACAAACCTGTAGATTTCTGACAACAGAAGAAAAATAAAATATAATATGTATGTTAATTTAAGCAAACAGACTTTAACTTGGATTTAATTTAAAGTGTTTTCTGATAATATGATTGAAGCTTTAAAATTCACTTTTTTCTCCTTCAGGAGCAAAAGCTTCAGGAGAAGCTGGAGTTTGAGCGCCACCTAGAGGAGAAACAAAGGGAGCACACACAGCTGCTCCTCATGAACAACTCCCATAAGGAAAACCTCCTGAATTTGGTCCGACAGGTACGTCACCGACTCTTCTTATTCTGATCAGTTCTGAACTGCGAAGAGACAAAGTGGCTTTATAGGAAATTGTTTATGAGCTGCAAAGAAATCCTGTCATCATGTTGGATCAGTGAGAAAGTCTTAAACATAAGTATAAACTAATGTTTGCTCTTTGTTTTACTTCTCATTGGAATACAAGCAATATATTATAGATAATTTATTTCAGTATTACAAAGAACAATTCCTGGAAAAGTACAGAAATTTCATCCAATTAAGAGAAAATTGTTGTCCACAGAGTTCTGTATGTATTACTGTTTATTGGGAGGAAAATGTTAGTCAGAAAAAAGGAGAAAGTATGAAGACAAAATTCTGCCAAAAGTACAATTAACAAATATTTAAACTAGCAGTTTTGTTTCAAACACGCATGTGAACCTGCTTCTTCTCTGCATTTGTGGCTTCCTTTTTATTCACCCGTGGCGTCTCTCTTCGTCGCGTGTGGATCTGTTTCTGCTCTTGTTCATCTGTCATCATCTGGGAACCTTGTAAACCCAATACTGGACATAAAAGGAAAAATCTTAACCGTAAACTGTCTCTAAATGTAAATAGATGTGTTCAGCTATAAACTAGAGTTGGTTTAAACCTCAGTATAAACTGTGGAGCTAACGTTAGCTTAGCTCATACAAAGTTCAAAATTTGCCATTATCATTTTAAGACGCATTTCTCTGTTAAACTAAATGATTTAATGATGAGTTCATTTAACCAAGTTTTAACTCCCAGCAGTTACACTGAAGATGCTTTGCTAACGCTACTAGCAAACGAAACAGGACTGTCTCAAGAGGCGGGACTTCCTGAGAAGTAGCCAATCACAGGCACTTCATTTTCAGCTTTGTTCCTCCCTCTAAGTGACAAACGTTGACAGAAACGCACAGAAACAGATGAACACGCTGAAAGGAGAGAGGCTACAGGCGTGTGGAAAGCTAGCCACGAGAAAGCTAACTATGAGGAACCTGATCTCCATCTCTGACCGGATGCTTCTGTTCAGGACCAGGAGCGTGTGGAGCTGGGCTTCAGCCAGCAGCAGAGGGCTCAGGAGGCTGAGAGGCAGCTGCTGCTGGAGAAGGTCCGACAGGCTGAGGACAACATCAGCGGCCGCATCAGCAGCCTGTTGATAGACAACAACAGGTAGGAAGCGCTGAGGTTAGGAGCCGTGAGGCCACAGCCGCCGCTCCTGTGGTTTAACATCAAGTCTTTTCTGCAGGCAGAAGAAAAGCGCAGAGTTTCTTCAGGCCATGGAGGAGGATCGGTGAGTGGAGTCCAGGGATCTGATCCACATCCAGCTCTGCAGCACAGGGCAACTGATCCAGTTGTTTCTGCTCAGATGAATATTTAAGCAGCACTTAGAGGCTTTTATAGAAAGGCTGTGGAGAGGTGCACGATCCAGTCAGATAATCACTGCAAGATTATTCTGCAAAAGCTTTATTTTCTCTTCCTGACGCATTTTATGACTAATGGATCAGAATCATTAAACAAAAACTCCTAATGTTTGGATCAAAGTTCTGTCGGTTTCTGGCAACAGGATCCAATTCGGTTTCATCTGATTTCATTGGTTTATAGGATCCGCATGGAGCAGCTGACCGCCATCACTCAGGAGGAGGCCGACTCGCTGCGGAAAAGGGAAGTAGCAGGTAAGGAGCCCGTTTGGACCCAAAGCAAAGTGTTGGAACCAAAACAGAAAAGGAAGTTATAGAAACACAAATATGGTAACATCTCAGAAGGGAACCTGCAGGATTCAGCTTATTGTTTGAATCTGAACCTGTGGTTCTGGAGCCGCACCAGCTAGAAATAACTGGTTAAAAAATTAAAATCCTTGTAGTAACAATAACTGTTCCTTAAATCTGAGCGAGCTGGTTCTTGAAAAGTACTTGAATTTAATGTTAACTAAGCTGTGGGGACATTTATTAAAATCAATTTTTCTTTTCATTGGTTCTGAAGTTGCTTCTTTTATTCCAAAACCTGAAAGCAGGAATTAAATGATGGTTCTTCCAAAATAGCAATAAACGTCCTGCAGTTTGAACTTATTTAGTTTCTAAGTTGTCTTTTTTCAGAAACTTCTGCAACAACAATGACTTTAAACCGGCTGGACTGAGGGTAGAAAAACCTTTTTGGGTTGTAAAGTTTACAGATATCCTGACAGAGGCACGCTTTTATTTTGAAGTGGGTTGATCCTCTTCCTGTTGAAGTGTTTTGGTCTTGAAACACAAAACTCTCAGAACCTCCCACTGGGTTCTAGATGTGATCAGAGCCGATGTTTGATTCAATAGAAGAAGGATGAAAAAGGCTGAGCTGCTGGTTGCTACGGTTACTCCCATCTTTTTTTTGGAGCAGAAGAAACACAACAGGCCTGAGATACTGGTTGAAAACGACAGAACTTTCAGGTCCAGTTTCCGTAGAACCATCTACTGGGGATAATGAGAGGTTGGCCGTGTCTCTGAATGCAACATTTTCTCCTAAATCACTCAAACAATTTAAGAGCGACTTTATGCGTACGAAAGGTTGACCTGTTGTTCTTGTTCCTGTTTCCTGGTAGAATCCTTCATAAACGGTTCAGAACACTTTAAAGATTCCGGTTTCATGATGTTTTCATTTTCCTTCTCGTTTCCAGCCGCCATGCAGAAGATGCTGTCGGACGGCTACGCCATGAGCCTCCTCCAGAAGGCCAGCGAGAGCCGCAGACAGAGCCTGGTGTCCGAGGCCTACAGGAGGTCTGACCCCCCCGATCACTGACACACATCAGGTCTCCACACTGATGATCAGGAAGCATTTCAGAACCAAATCTGTTTTCCTTTGGGCAGCATGGAGACTATGGACAGGAAGTTTGACCGGATGCTGTCGCTCCAGATTCTGGACAAATCTAAAGCCATCGCTCAGATCTTACAGGAGGTAAGAGTTCCTGGTGAAATAAAGTCCCACCATGATGAGGCAGCAGGTGACAGCGACCTCTGTTCTCTGCAGGAGGAGATGCAGAAGGCTGCGTTTCAGGCTCTGCAGCTGCAGAAGGATGCGGTTCACGGTTACATCCGCAATCAGGTCTGCCGAGGATTATTTCAACCTTCTTCTTTCTTTCCAGCAGCTTCTTCATAACTGAACTCATCTTTTACTCACAGCTCAGATCTGCTTTCATGTAGCCTGTGGATGTGAACCAGAGCTGACCCAGAACGCTGTGGAGCAGAATTTCTGCTTTAAGATCCAGTTCAGACAGCTCTGCTGTCCGTAGTTCCACCACCGTCTGGGTCCAGCTCTGGTGCCAACAGAACCAGGCGCTGCTTTTAGACGCTCATTTCATCAGCCTGATTTAAAGCAGCATGTGGCCTCTCCACTGTCCTCAGATCAAGCTCATTGAGGCCGAACTCATGCAACTGACTAAACTGGAGATTAAGAGACGTAGCCTGGACGCTGAGAACCTGCAGGTGGGTCCCCCCCGCTTCCTTTATTTGCCTTCATGTGTCGGTCGGCTCCTGTTCCTCCATGTCATCGAAACACAGCATCATTCATTCGCAAACATTCAGTCCCTGTCAATTCCTCGCTGTCTGTCACAATTTGATGGTTTTGAACCGGATTTTTTAACGTCACAGATCAACACCAGGTAGAACAGAACAGAAATAGGATGAAAAATGATTTATAGTTTTTATAAAATGAATGTGAAAATCATCCAAGATCCACGGCTCCACAGAGCGGCTATCAGTCCTCCATGAAGAACGGTGTTTTATAAGAAGAGGTTCTGTTATCATTTAACCACAAGCTGCAGAGGAACCACACTGAGAACCCACACAGACCATCCCACAGTGGGACATGGCGGTGGCAGCGTCATGCTGTGGGGGGCTTCTCTCAGCAGGGAGGCTAAAGGCGATGGAGGCGACAGAACCTTGCCTGGATCCCAGATCTGCTCCAACTGGAACAGTTTCCCCTCTAATGAAGGCAGCGTTTAAGTTTTCTTTAAATGCTTTTTCGATTGTTTTCTTTTTACTTGTTTATATTCTTGCAGCATTGTTGTACTTTTTAACGTTTGTGGTTGAATGTTAGTTTTTGAAGCCCTTTTTGCAGCAGGTTGGATTCAGACTTTGACCTGTTTTCCTTTTAAATGCTTCTTTGTATCAACGATCAAATAAAATTTAAATAAAACGGATTGAAATGTGACTTTGATCAAATTCTAAAAGGTTAAACTGGGATCATTAATCTGTTAATGTTCAGTGTGACCATTGGTTCTGGTTAAAGAGGTTCTGGGGGAAGTTCTTTGTTTAGAGGAGTCAGGAATTGTTTCCTGGTTTAAGTTTCTTTTCTGTTTCATAAAACAAGCTAAGTTCTTAATGTGGGAAAAAGGTTCATTTCTTGGATTTCAGTATTTCATCATTTTTTAAGTCTAAGCAAGATTCCCACTGATTAAAATCTGAATTTAAAGTAGATGATAGACTAAAACTAAGGTCTTTAGAAATCTATTGATTCTATTGGAAAGAAGTGTTTGTTTCAGTTTCCACTGAATGCATTTAAACTCATCAATAGTCTACAGGCTGCAGCTGGAAATGTTCGGAGTCTGACTTTCTAAAGTTCCCCTCAAACGTCTCCAACTCTTATTTGTTTATATTTGAGCTTCAGCTGCTTTTCAGCCAAGTTTTGACATTGTTCTGTGTTTGCAGGAGGTTCTGGTGGACCAGCGCACAGCCCTCGGGGATTTACTGCAGAAGCTGCTGAAGCAGCGAGACCAGAGGGAGCGGGAGCTGCTGGAGGTTCTGGTGAGGAGGCGTTAGGATGAGAGGAGGAGGTTCTCAGGCTTCCAGAGTCACAGACAGATTTGGGTTTTTGTTTTCAGGTGGAGATGGAGAAGAAGTCGGACTCCAACGAGCAGAACTACTGGATGATTCAGTACCAGCGACTGTTGGACGCCAAGCCTCTGTCGCTTCGGATGCAGGTCAGTTCAAAGCAGGAGGATCTGTGGCCCGAACCCACAGATGTTCTTAAGCGTGTTTTAATGGCAGGAGGCGGGTTTGGAGAAGGAGCTGGTGAACCTGCTGTGCAGACTGTCGGCGCAGCACTACCTGCCCATCCTGGCTCACCATCACATCACCACCGAGGCGCTCCACCACATGACGACTTCAGACCTCAAGAAGGTCAGTCTGGAACCGCAGTTTGTTTTTTAAGGCTAAACTGACAGAAATGATCCAGATGCTGGTTAGTTTCACTGATTTCAGAGGAAACAGACATGAAACTCCTGATCATCCACAACAATCAGATTGTTTCCTGGTTTCCAGCTGGGCATCAGTGAGGCTGGGATCCAGAAAGCTCTGCTGAACTGGGCTCGGGAACGCCAGCCTGCAGCTGCAGGTAAGTGACACCTGGAGGCTCCTCGCCCCCCATGGTGCCACCGGTGGATGTAGACAGCAGGTCGGTTTGGACCACAGCCACTGTTCTCCGCTCCTAACCTTCTGCTCTTCCGTAGGAGCTTCTAAAGCTGCTCTGAAGGACGAGGAAGTGGCGCCCACAGCGCCGACCCCACCCGCCTCTCCACTTCTCCCCAGCACATCCACCATGCTGACCCCCAGCCCACCCCGATCACCTCGGACCCCTGGGACTCCCGTCACCCCGTCGGCCCCTGCGGCTGTGGAGGGACCAGGAAGCTCAGAGTGTGTGGTCTGCATGGAGAGCGAGGTAAGAACAACGGTTGGTGCTGCAGCGTGTTCAGCTGAAGACATCTGAACGGGGGGGTTCAGAACCAGTTTCTGTGGCTGTTCTATTCATGAAAAGCCCCGTTTGTTGGTCAAAGGGTCAATAAAGTTGTAGAAAATAAACAGATCGGCCTGATTTTCAGTGACGTTACGCTGAAAAACGCTGGAAAAACCAAAACGCTGCTGCTAGTGGTGCAGGATCATCATAACCAGAAGTAAATATTTAAACTTTTGAACCCATCAACATTTATAAAATAATGATTTATATACTTTATTTTCTACAGTAAAGTTAATTCTTTTATCCTGAATCATTCTGCAGATAGATTGTCTTTGAAAAATTAATCATTTTGATGAAAAAGTTGTAATTTTGACCTTTAGGCAGATTTTTGGAGGGTGTATGAATATATTTGAGCCTTTATGTTTTCTTGCACCCATCGTGGATCAGAGGCTGGGAGTAACTAGTTACCTTTACTTGGTTACATTTATTTAACTAAATAAAAAGAATAATTTTTGAGTCATTTTCTTTAGAATCTCAACTCTTGAGTAAATTTTATTTTTACTCTGAGTGGAAATACAATAAACAGCATGTAGGTGGAAGTTTTTGGTCTTTTCCTGATTAGTTTTATATGTCAGTGATGGAAAAAAAAGGAAAAGTGTTTCTTCAGCCAGGATTTTTTATTGTGTGTATTTGATTAGATTTTATGAGCCAATATTCCTTCAATACTTAAGTAGTTTTTCCACCAAGTACTTTTCTCATTTTACCGTATTTTCCAGACTATAAGCTCCTTTCTTTTTTCCTATGCACTTATGCGACGGTGCAGCTCTTCTGTGGATTTTACAGGAAAATCAAAGACGGGCTAATTTCCATTCTGCACAAACAAATGTCCCAAATCCAAACGTTATGACATTTATTTGCTGCATTAAAGCTGTGGAACCGATGAACAGACTATGCTCAACAAGCTAACCCGAGCTAGCATTCTTCTTCGTCTCTACTCTAGGGGCGATATGTAGAGCCCCCCCTACAGGTTTTGTGGGGGACGGTGGAAATCAGTGGCTCTATTGAGGAGTGTGAAGTAAACATGTTAATAGTCCAGAAAATACGGTAAAAATGTTTTTAAAGGACTGCTGCTCCTACTTGAGTCCAATCTTTGGTGCTTTGAATGAAAAGGAAATCGTCATGGCGGCATCGTCATGGCGGCCCGGTCCGTTTGTCTTACCCTCATCCTTGTGTTTCAGTCTCAGGTGATC
>JAUZNJ010001979.1:0-17500 GCA_034780135.1 Jordanella pulchra | reverse complement strand
AGGAAACTCAGCAGTGTGCATTGCGCTATTGACTTGCAACATTTACTCTTCCTGAAAGAGCATTTAGCAACTGTGGACAGTCGTTTGCATTGAGTAGTGACTTTCCAGCAATCCCTCATTCTGAGCACGCATAGAAATTGTTTCGCAATCATAATTCCGGAAAAAAAAACAGTAAGATATCCCTTAATTAAAGTATTTACAGACAAAGCTTCCTTTTTGAAATCAATATTAGTAGTCTTAAAAACATTTTGTGAAAAAAGCACTTTCAAGTTAAAGGTTTTCTCTTACAGGTTCCATAAATATGGATCTGCTAATAAACACAAATTTAACTGAATTAAAATTGTATCCAATTGATACGAAAATGTCAAAAGCTTTACCAAAAAGTAACTCAGACATGGTCAGACCATTAGTAAAGAAATAAAATTAATGCTTTACTCTTAATGAAAGAGTAAATGTTTTAAAAAGATTCAAAGGAGAGCTATATTTTTTCTTTCCTCACCCCAAAGTAATATCTTATGAGCTGGTTCCTTATGAGTTTATATGTGGACATTTTCATAATGCAGATCCGGTTTTGCAGCTTTTCCTAACCGACCGTCTGTTTGCTACTTTCCTTTACTGTGTGTTTTGTGTGTCAGGAACATTCAAATTAACTCAGATAAACTCTCACCTGATTAAAGTTTATTGTTCATCAGAACACTTTACTCATTTAATTGTACTTTAGTCTTTTATGAGAACAAATATTGCATCAATTCAATTCAGTTCACTTTATTTATATAGCACCCATTCACAACACGTCATCTTAAAGCACTTTACAGAGACAATTCAATCATATCACACAGTCCGATCAAAGAAGGAAAGTTACACATGGCTTCAATGTTTAAAGTGTGATGAGCATTTGTTTCCACTGCCCCTTTACTCTGACCCCCCTACATGTATTCTGTTGCAACTGTCTTCAAATGTCTCCTCGTTAGTAAGCTGAGTACCCTTGTGAGTAACTCACACCGAGTCAAGATACAATCTTGCAATCAAACATCAGAGAACAACCATCATCATGAAGAACAAGGAACCAAGCAGACTGGTCAGTTTAAAGTAGGGATATAATAAAATAATAACACAATATTACATAATAAATACATAAATATTCCAAGTAAACAATATTCCAGAGTTTTAAACATTGCCCAGAACTCTGTTCAATCCATCATCTGGACATCCACCTACTGTAAAAGGACAGGCTGGAGAGGGAGAACATTGATCAGAGAAGCAACCAAGGGGACGATTGCGACTCTGGAGGAGCTGCAGGGATCTAGTAGCAGCAATTTGCTGAAACATCGATGATTAGTTGCTCACAGCTCTATGGGCGTAAAGCTAAGTGTGATCTTGAACACGAAGCGTCCCAACTTTGCAAATCCAGATCTAGGAAAAACTTTATTATATTCTCTAATATATTTCTGAATAAAATAATCCTATTTATTATTTTTTCTTGTTTATTTGTGTGTTCAAGCATCATGTAGTTACTTTGTGAGGTAGAAATAATGACATTCTCAGATTAAAACTGATATGTTGTCATTGAAGAGCCCCATAAATGCTCCAGCCTCTTTCTACGGGTGTGATAACAACTGAGTCAATACTGTCCAGCTCTTATTCACTTGAATGTAAAACTTTATTTTAAACTGCATCTCATTTATCTTATAGGGAATTTGATAAAACAAATCACCCATGCAAACAATTAGATTATCTTGTTTTAGTGCTGCTCGTATGTTCACACTGCAGCACTGACCAGAGTGTCAGCAATTGTTTGATGTGTTCAGTTTGTCTCACATATCATGTAATCTGTCATCCAGCTGCAGGTTCTTAGTCGTACAGAAACCAGCCTGTCAGTAGGAGCCGAGTCATTTCTGAAACTGTTACATCTTTTGAAAGCAATGTAGCATAGCCCCAGCTTTAGTGGGGTGGAAAACAGCTACATGGCATGATTTTAAGGTTTTTCTTTCACTTTACAAGTGAGCTCTAATTTTTTTGATCTGTCACATGGTATTTCAATAAAGTCAAAATGAAAGACAGAATAATGTTTGCAGTTTAAAGCTTTAGCCTTTTAATGATAGCAAGTCTTCACTTGCGTTCATGGGTCGTTGAAATTATTTTGGTTCCAGGATGAATTCTGATTACAGCCTGGCTTTTTTCTAACCGGAAAATATATTTTTCCTTGATTAAAAACAAAATATCCACTTTACCTCTATTTTATAACAAAGAAAGACAATAACTCTCTTTTGTAAAGTCTCATAATCTCTAGATATTAAGCTCTACCAGCTGCTGTAGGTGAGAACATAAATGATTACCGACCGAAGAAAATAACTTTGTTCTGATCATGAGACGGCAGTCAACCTGTCTGACAGCATCACAGGGTCTGTTTTGTTCTTCTTAGCTGTTGCCAGTCGGAAATAAAACCCACATAACACTTAAAAGCTGCCTCTGCTTTCTGTTGCTCTGCTGTACCACTGAGACTCTCAAATCTCCTAATGCATCCTTCCCCCTATATACACGTATCTGCAGCTATTAAAGTTGATGCTTGGCTTTTTACAGCACAATCTGAGATTTTATCTAAGCTAGTACATCCATGTAAAGTACCTAGAGTAGCTGCGGGGGGGGGGGGGGGGGGGGGGGCAGAACCTGATAGCTGTGCACATAGAAGAAGACAAATCTGGACCTGTTAGTTCTAAATGACAAAACTATTATTTTACACATGGCTACATAAAAACATAGACCTGCAAAAAAGTATTGCTATTAATTATGATGAAGTGGTTTAAAACCAGTTTGGAAACAAATAAACCAGACTGTATTTTAATTAAATGAAATATTATAATTAGTAAATATTCATAAAATCTTTAAAGAGGAGAAGCTGTAGTCTTTCTTTGTCAATAGATACTTGTTAGAATATATAATGTTTTGAAATATGAATTATTTGAAAAACTGTCTTAAAATAAATGTTCAAATGCTAACAAATAAGCTAATATATTTGGGAAAGAAAGATTTTATTTATCTGGGAAAAAAATCCAACCATGATTTGCCAATTAAGCAGAATACATTCAATAAATATTGTTGGTATACCCTTTAAATTATTCCCTTTATTGACTAATCCTTACAGAAAAAAAATACCAGAGTTAAAGTAGACTTCTAAAAGAAGGGTTTGTTGGACAGGTAAGTCCAGCAACGATCAAACAATGTTAGGCCAGTGAACGCCTCAATTTATTTTATCTTTACCGATAATCTCAACATCCCTTCAGTAGAATTCATAGAGGATTCAGTGATAGTGAGCTAGCCACCTCCTGCTGCGGCAATGCATCCACAAACCATGCAACCTCCACCCCCATACTTCACAGTTGGTGTGAGGTTCTCTTATTTTTATTTTGCTTTATTTGAACTGTGCCAAATGCATACTTATTTGTTTGCCACAAAAAAAAAAAAAAAATCAATATTAGACTCATCTATACAAGAAACTCTATTTCAGAACTCAGGCAAACTTTTATTTTTCCTTCATATCTTTATACAAATGTTTTCAGGTTGATCATATCTTTCTTTCTGATGATACAGGTTGGCACTTTCATATTAAAATAGCCTTCTAGTCCAGTGATGATCTTTCAGGGTTTTTGAAAATCCCTGCAGACACACACTGTACCTTATTAATAAACTTATGAAAGGATTTTAAGGAACTAGTTATCAAAGATGCATCTCATGTAAAGGAACAATTCATTAAATTTGGTAATGATCGAGATTATGTGCATAATTCAGTTATAAAACAAATGTATATATTCCATTTGTGTACTAAAATAATAGTTCAAATATTATAATTTTAGTAATTTAATGATTAACTATTCAGCAATACATATTCAAACGGTACATTTGATTTAAAGGGAATTAAAAATGTTTCAGATTTCCATTAGCTGATAAAGATTTAACTCAATCAAATGTTTTTTTTTTGGAAGGGTAAGCTCTATGTTCATTATTAAGATTTCAAGATACCTGCCTGGAATCAAAAGGAATTTTGAAAACATAAGGAGATTGAAAAAAAAAGGACTTCATCTTGTCAGCAAACAAAGTTATAACAGGATGGGCAGAGGGAGAAACAGCAGCTCCGGGTGGGTCAATAGATGTTTACCTTCTCTGAACCGGTTTGGACTGCTGCTCCAGGTCTGTCAAGTCTCTTGACATGAAAGAATGATTGGTTCCCGTTTCCCTGGGGAGCTTACTCTGGAGCTGCTAAGCTGTTCGATGTTTGGTTGCTCTTTGCAAAGGAATTTATAAGCATTTACGAAAATTATTTATTTTTTTAAATAGAAGAAAAGATTTTGAAGAAAAAGACTAGGAATTCCTTTTCAAGTGGATAAGAGTCGATCATAGTCCCAATCAGACCTAGTTTCTTATTTCTCTGTGTTGCTGATCAGTCAATCAAGGTCCATCTCTTTACCTTTTTAACTGTTCACCATTTTTCAGATAATTCAAAACATACCAGGTAAGAACCTTGCTGTCTGGAACTGGGTCTCCAGTTGTTTCCTCTTGTTTCATTCAAGGTCTCACAGGTGCTGAGATATTCTCAGAAAAGCAAAAGGATGAAGTCTTATTTGTTATACAGAAATTTAACCTTAGCAGGTAGAAAATATTCTAATAGCACTTTACCGTAACTTCATGTTCACTCCATTTGAACAACCTTAAAAGTACATTTTTCCTCTCTCACCTGAAGGTGTTTTTTTAACACCTGATCAGAGCAGTAAAATGTTCCCATCTGTGTGTGCAAATATGTCCAAACTCAGGGTTTGAATGTTGCTGCTGTATAGACATCTGTTTTTTTGGTTGGTTTATGGAGTTAAACATCTAGAATAATCCTTCCAAGCTGTTATTATTCTTTTTCAGAGGAATTTAAATGCACTGATTTGTATGCCAAATATGACAGCCACTGTGAGACGCCACTTAGGATTTTGTGCTTTTTAAAAAGCCTCTTCCACTTTTGCATTCATCTCTACGGACTCTGCATAATTCTCTTTCTATTTTTTAGAGGGCAAACTTGGGGAGTTTTTTAAGCGCCAGGCCTCCATGTGTCTGTCTATAATGATTATAATTTTTGTGCATCTGCGCAGCCAAACAGAAAGCTTTGAAGTTGTCACAGCGGACTTTGTGTTTAATCTTTTTCACTGTGCTGCTGTCCTTGCCTGTCACTTCTATCTAGTGACCATGACAATCAGTAGATGTTTGAATGTACCTGCAGGAGAATGTTAGAATGTTGGAGAGGGGGTTGAAGAGGTTTTGTGCACAGACACATTCAACAGCTGATCTCTCGCAGAGGACTGGAAATCTGTCAGCTTGTCTTTGTAAAACAGAGAAGAGAAACTGCTGAGAGATTCACTTTGGTTTGTAGCTAAAAGCTCCACAGTCACAACGTGTACAGTATTCATTTGTTATGAAATGTGCAGCAAAGTCAAGCTGGGCATTTTATTTTGCAAAATTCTACTTCATGAGCAATTCAACACTGAAGATTTTTTGGGTTTTATATCTTTTATGCTTAAATTCTGAGATTAAAGGCAATTAGAAGATTAAAATTAGCAGAGGTGTGAAATCAGGTTACTGGAGTATGAATCAAGTCAAACTCAGACTTTGGACCTGATTTGTTGAAATCAAAAGACTTAGGATGTGACTTGGACTTTCTCACCAATTACAAATGACTTTGCTTCAGGAACTGCCATAAATGTGTGGTCAAAGTTTTGTGTGATGAACGCAAAAAATACTCAAGGCAGCAAGCAGCTGATGTTTTCCTTAAAATCTTGAAAGGGGCTAATTTCAGCCTTTTGTACTCAGAATCTCGTTCCTTCGGTCATGATACAGATTTAATGACCATAGGTGAGGGTGGGAACATAGACTGACTGGTAAATCGAGAGCTTTGCCTTCTAGCTTACCTCTCTTCACCACAACAGACAGATTCAGACTCCACATCATAGCAGAAGCCACACTAGTTCATCTTCTCTCTACATTCTCTCCTCACCCACGACCCCAAGATACTTTAACTCCTCCACTTGAGGCATGAACTCTCCTCCAAACTGAAGGGGAAAAGCCACCTTTCCAGTTGAAAACCATGACCTTGGACTTGGAGGAGCTGATTCTCATCCCAACCACTTCACACTCAGTAGATAAGTCTTGTCAGGAGGGGGTCAGCAGAACCAGGTCAGTAAAAAGGAGGGTCAAAATCCACTGATCCCCAAACCAGCCCTCCTATAGCTTTTGGCAACACCTATAAATAAAGGTTATCAACAAAACTGGTTAAAGCCAGAGTCCAACCTGCATTGGCAACAATTCTGACTAAATGCCGACAATGCGGACCAATCTCCTGCTCTGCACATACAATGACCAAATGGCCGAAATGAAAGGGCCCCCAACTACATACTACTGGAGAATCTTTGACAGAATCATTTTGGGGCCAACCAGTAGTCTTTCTCCAAACTGATTTTCCTAATTTGTCTGATGGTAGAAGTTTGCTTGATGATCTGAAACATTTAAATGAGGAAAAAAAAAAAAAAAAAAAAAACAAGCAAAAAAAGAGGATGTTTTTAAAGGGGTAAATGCTTTTCACAGCGCTGTATTTGCATTTAAAGTGTCTCTTACAGCATCTAGAGAGTTATTGAAAGATTGAAAAGTTTCTTGCAATCAAAGACTAAACCAATTAAGATAATAATGATATCTGAATTGGAGAAAAAACAAGTTGCTTTATGATTTCGGCACAAAAAAGCAAGCAGGAAGAGAACAAAAAATCCTGAATAAAGGAAATCTGCAGAGAGAAAGTATGGATCATCTCAACAGAGAGGAAAGAACAACCACTGAGGGAGGATATGAACAGACAACAGAAGATGGAAAGAAGTTTTCTTGATGACCTCAACAATTCTAAACTCTTTGCAAGCAAACAAGTGAACTACAGGGACAGACGAAAGATGAGCTGGATGAAAAGAATAATCAAAAAAGAGATGAAAGAGGAGCTGAAAAAGGCTGCTGAGCAAATGGAGAAGTCAAAGAGAGGCTCGCCTCAGTGTGAGGAACAAGAAAAGGAGGAGAACTGTAGAGGGAGAAGAAAGGAAATGAAGGAGTACTGTGATGGTGAGGGCCAGAGATGAAGAAGAAGAGGGATGAAGGCGATCCATCCCATCACAGTCATAAAGACAGATGAAGAGAACCTTTGAAAGACAAGTGGAGGGAAGGACAGAGGGCTACTCATTGGGGAAATGTTTGAGGATCTTTAAATGATTTTTTTTATCCTGCTGCAGACAGAAAGGAGACTCTTAACAGGAAGTGGTAACCGCAAGAGGAAAAAGACATAGGTAAAAAAGTACAGTTAATGGTTATATTCTGATGCAGCAGTTTGAACAGTTAAAAAAAGAATATGAAGTTAGATATGCAAAAGAACATCTTCTGTAAAATTATCTGATTCCCATGGAGAGATTTTCAGAAGTGAACTCAACCATTCTGTCCACAAAAGATGTGGCAGTTTTTAAAATAGAACTAATGACATACCTTGTTAACCTTTCCCGATCTCTGTGATTCTTGACAACCTTCAGCAGACATTTGTAAGATGTCTAGAAGGATAAAAGCCAGGACATTTCTTTCTGATTAAGTTTTGATAGAGTCCAAGGAAGAGCTGTCAGGAAAAATGGAGGTGGCATTTAGATGTGTTCCAAATAGAGAGAGGTAAAAAGATGGATGCTTTTATCAAGATCTACCTTTGCATCTTAAGAATACAATAAGTAAATGACCTTGCCTAAGAAAAAAAAAACCTTTTCAAGGTTTGTCTGACTCAAACCACAAACTAGACTCTATTTATCACAATTATATATTACAGACCAAAACAAAGTGGTGTTTAATTTAAACTAAATAAACTGCTTCTGGTAATGTAACAGCTATTTAAAATTGGTCTAATTGGATGGAGCACATGTGTTGGAGTACATCAGTTTTCAAGCCACAGATTCTCAGTTGGATTTAGGTCTAACCTTTGTCATTCTAGTACATCAATCTGCTTTGACTTAAACCATACATTGCATCTCTGGCTTGGCAGATTATTTTAGGACCTAACCCAACTTTAAACCTCTCCACAGCTTTCTCCCTGACCATTGAGTTTATTAGTCATTTGTCTTTCTGATACTGATTGTCAAAATGATCTCTAAAGAATCTCTGAGGCCATAACCTGAAGAGCCGTGGTTAGTTTTAGCAGAATCACATACATCTGTTAACTTGTCAGGTGACCAATGGTTGGTTTCACTTTAATTTTATTTACTATTGTCCTCCCACATGACCTTTGTGTAGTACTTTGTGTTGGTCATATAAATCAGTTGTTCCCAACCTTTTTTCACTTGTGTACACTTTGGGGCATTTTGTCGTATCGTGAATATTCCCCTTAGTCAAAAGTGTTGTGTGATCTGATTGCATCGCCTTTGTAAAGTGCGTTGAGATGACATGTGCTATGATTTGGTAATATATAAACAAAATGAATTGAATTGAATTATCGATGTCCAAAAGTGGAATGTACAATAAGTAATTTTAAAATAAAAGCACTTTATTTTATCTTTTAACTTGAGCATTTAATTCTTAGATATTTAATTCTTTCCAACTCAAGTAAAAAAACAAATATTTTACATGGAAGTTTGTAAGGAATCGAAATAAGTATAAAATAAAATCATATTATGGACCCGCCTTTATAAAACTGAATTAACTCCCCTATAATCACATTTAAGCTTAATGAATTGGGAACAAAATACTGAGCAAAAATATAGTCAGACTGACTCCATTGGTTTTATTGTGTTTTCATCAAGACACCTGAGCTCCAATAGTTCAGTGTGAAAAAAGCTGATACCAGGGTGTTCTCTACATCGAGCCTGTTCCTCTGCTTGGTTTAGAGGTGTCAAAGCTGAAGAAAATAAAAGCTTGTTGTATCTCTCAATTGCCTCACAAAGTAGAACAGATCCCAGATCCCTATTTTATTGTATTACCTGAGAAAAAAAATATTTTCATGTACCCCTTGCAATGCAATCGTGGACCACTAGGCGAATGAGGACCCTCAGTTGGGAATCACTGATACAAATGACAAAATGTAGAAAAGTTCAAGGGGGATGAAAGTTTTTATAAGTCAATTGTTGCGGTAGGATTTACCATCCAATGTCATAAATACAAATTTTTGACAGTAAGAAACTCTACATGCACTAATAAGGTAGGGGTTTATCTTGCAAGGGATGGCTTGCCAGTACAAGCCTCTGCTTTAATTGCTTTAGCTGTTGTATCCTTGGGCAAAACACTTCACTTGTATAGCTGCTTCCCTTCTTTCAGTCCTCCACAATGTAGCTTACCAACATATGTGGGTGAATGTAGAGTTAAGCACTTTGGAGTCCTTGGACTTATTAATAAACAGCAATAAAAGTACAGTACTTTTATTGCAGGGGTTGATATTCTTGAGCATTTCTTCTTGCACACAGCAATCTTTGAAGATATCAACCCTTTTATTCTTCTTCAGCGAAGATCGAAGGTCATCTTTAAATTCCAGTGGGTCAACTGAAAGGTGGAAGCAGGCGTCCAAAACAAAAGAAAACTGATGCATCACTGTTTTTCAATTTAAACTCATTACAGTAATGTTGTCCTCAAGGTGAGAGAAACTGCTACCTGTCTGATGTCTTGATTCAATAAGAACAAAAGCTAATTTAATCTCAGTAATAAAAATAAATTAAATTCCATGGCTCCAATCATATTGTAAAGCCTTGAAATTAAAAAGCACCTTCAAAAAAGGTACATCTAATTACATAGATTATAGCTGTCCCTTAGTATCTGTAGAAACTAGTTGCATGCCTTGTTTCTATCCCCTCTTACTTGTACACTTGAAAGGTTTGCATAATAAGATCATTTGGGCAGCAGTGACACTGATGTAACACCGGCATCCTCCTTGGTTGCAAACACTAGATGGCACCAGTGCACCAGAGTGTTATTGCATGATTTCTAACTAGAGCAAACAGACATGTTTACCCTAATGTGGAATTCTGTTTTTCATCAGGCTGCTCCAGTCACACATGTATATTGCATATTGCACTGCATAGCAAAGAGGGGCTTCCTGCTGAATGTGTAGAGCTAAATACTGAAATGAAAATAGCAAATAAACTCAAGGTTTCAGTTTAGAATCAATCATGGACTTACTATTGGCTTATCAAATCATAACACATACATGTCATCAGTGACCAGAGAGCAGAGTGGAAGGTTACGAATTGGAGCGAACCCTGACCACCTGCTGATCTGGAACAGATTGAATTAGAAACTCCATCAGTCGGAGTCTCTGACACTTCCTAAGCCCCACGCTGTGACACTGGATTGGATCACCCTCAAAGGAAATTATCTCCCAAAGTCTGTATTAACACCATCTTGCCTCCCTGCCAGGTTAGACCAACGTGTTCCACTTGTCCTGTGCCGGGGTTACAACTGGCACAGATGGCAGCGGGTATCTTTAAAATGATGACTACGGTGCAACTCTCCGAAGGTGGCCTTTTGATTAATCGCACCTGAGGATACACAGCCAAAGCCAGCGACTGAAACTAAGTGCATGTGCCATATTGAGGTAAGGAACCTTCCATCTTTTTGGAGACTCCCTTGGAGATCTACCTCAGAGAGAAAGGCTAACAAGACTTACAACATTTGGTCATTGCTGCAGCACAGAAAACAAGGTTTCTATTCAGTCTGAAAAGTATGGAATTTGAAAGTATCTTATACATCTTGAAAAATATGGAGAAAATAGAATTAGGAGTGACAAAGAAGTTTTTTTTAGTTCATTTTTAAGAATAAATGCCTTTTTTAAATAAACTGTTGAATCAACCATATTTTGGGTTTCCTTCCTAAACCTTCTCTCAATAGTTAAATGAAGTTTTGTCCTATTATCCCAGACAGAACTGCTTTAACCGGCTCAGATTTAGGGCTGAAACAATTAACCAGATTTATTGTGATCAATCGATTATTGAAATAATCGTCAACAAATTCAGTATTAATTTAGTATTAATCTATAAACTGAGTATAGAAAAACTAAAACAAGCATTTAGCTGAAAGAGAAACCCACTATTATACCAAAATAGTAAAAAAATCGAAAAATTAATTTAAAGATCAAAAAAAACGTTTTGCTTAAATATGCTCTATTCATAAGTCCTCAGAGGGCACAGTTTTAGCTTCACTTGGTTTAAATCATGTGTAAAATCTCCTTTAAGGAACCTTTTGTCATCTGATTATGAATCAATTAATAGAAAAAGTAGAATTGATAGGGTAATCTACTAGCCAAAAAGGCTAAAAAACCATAGTCAGATTTGTTGGTTGCCTTTTTTTACATACATCATAGTCCATTGTAATTACTTTGTTGGTATGCTGAAGGACATTCTCTTTAAAAACATTTATCTTTCCCCAAGCCTTAATGTCTCTGCATATTTCTTGACATATTACTTACATATTCTTACATGATGTCAGTCCCTCTAAAAGCAAAGAGCCTTAGTATTTAATGCTGTGTTGAGATGGTTGAGATGGTAATTTGTTGCTTGCAAGCTGTCCTCTTTTTCCTTCAAATGTAGTAGTGTTTAATATGACCAAACATTACAACTACCCGACAAAAAAAAAAATGTGTTAGGGAAAAAACTAGAGAAATGCCTCCTGTGTAATTGATTTGTTCACAATAATACACATTTCTGAATCTAAATGCATATAAATACCACTTTATCTGTTCAGTGAAGCTCAGCTTACGATGGAATTGGTTGCTATGACAGTAAAGGTCTACTAGCCCTGCATTCAGTTTTAATCCTCTGTCTACAAGGCAGCTGCTGCATTCTGTAAACAGGTCATGATTCGCTTATTTGTCTCGAGCTGGTGATTGCTAACTACGCGAGAAGCTGGGGTGAAAGGCTTGCAGCCAAAAGCAGCGTCTGTGTGAGAGCCATTATATTCTATACGTATGCATCCAGCTGACACGCTTCCACCCCCAGTTTCTTATGCAGATCCAGGCATAGAGAGAGAGTGAGACTCACGTAAAGGGCATGTTCATTGTGGGAAAATAAAGATGCCATCTATCAAAGAGGCCAAAACGACGAGCACTTGGCTTTTCCCATAAGAAGTAGAATATCTGTAGCACTAAAGAAAACCTTTCTTACTGGCTTATGTGGGAAATGTTCTTAAGAATTACTTTTCTTTTATTTTTATAATGAATTATCAGCAAAATGCAATTCCTGGAGTGCTGGTGTGTGGATGTTTGTAAACATATTTATGAGCGCCTTGTGCATGGATTGCGCACAGGCATTTACAGCCGTGTGTGGATATCATGAGAATACATCGGTCTCTGAATATCAGTGAGTGCAGGAAGCCGAAGCAGTCATTTATGATTATACTTATCAGTGCTGTAAGAAAGCCCAGGATGCCAGAGAGAAAAGAGGATGAGAGAGGGAGAGTGGGAAGGAGAGAATGTGTGTGGTTAAGAGAGTTGTAAAATTTTACACTCAGAATGGGATTCCTCTTTATGAAGAGCAGTACTTGAATAGATATGAGCCTTGCAGAGGAAATACGGCATAACAGACAGAAGAGAAGTGCACCTGCTCCATGTTGAACCTGTGTACCTTTTAGGACATGCTGCAGGTTGAACATTTGAACTGATAGAGCTTTCAGCGAAACTGTTATTACAGCCAAGAGGGTTGGACAGCTGCCTTTTTTGTGCAAACCCAGAGATGCTTCAGGAAAGGTTTATGCACAGTCGTTATGAGATTATTTTTTGTTAAATCTACATTTATTCTTCTAAAGGTGATGTCCAGGTCTCTGTCTTCCCTTGGGTGTTTTTTTTTATCTGTGAACCTCATGCTTTTTCAGATTATTTCCAAGGCATAATTCATTTTTAAGAGATATGCTGGCAGCAGAAGAACTCTCCTCAATGTGGTCTTCATTATACATGGGGATTTTTATGTGAAAATATGGAGGAAAAAAAAATGTGTAGGCGAAGAGTCCACATAATCAGGAATATCCATAAAGAACACAGTGTTACCCTTTCATCTTTGAACCCTTCGCTATTATTTTTAACCTGAAAAAAGCCTTATCCTATTATGGCTTTCTTTGAATTTTTTTTGCAAACTTGACACATTAATTGGCTTCTCATTAAATCTGTAAAAGCTAAAAATCTCTGTGATTAACACAGAAATAGAAACGGCATTGAAACTTCTGAGAATCCTCTCTCAGATTCTGCTGAGGGGTTAAAGCTTTAAGAACCTGTTTTTGCATTTTATTAGCAGTATTTTTTCATTCAAAAAATATTCTTTTTCTTCACATATGAGTCAGTTTAATAAAAAAAAAACAGTCATTAAAAAAATCCAAACATCTTTAGATGGGGCACACTGAAGTCGGTTACAGGAAGTGTTTTACTGATGCTATCAGGTAATAGGGGGCACTGTGCCCTAATTATTTTCCCCGGCTAGAAATCATCCATCTATCCATTTTCTCTACCCCTTGTCTCTCAGGGTCATGGGAGAGGCTGCCAATTTCTAGCAGCCTTTGGAGGAAAGGTGGAGTACACTCTGGACAGGTCGCCAGCTCATCACAGAGCTACAAAACAGCTTTTCAATTCTTTTATTTAACAGGTAAAATATATACTCGTGTTGTTACAAGGTCCTGAATCAGGGGCATCAAACAAATTTTAAATTCCAACCACCTTTGCATCATCAAATCTTTAAAAGGCCTAGGTTGCAGCAGGTTTAAATTTAACTTTTGACTTGATTATTTAACTTACAAACAGCACGATCCTTTGTTATTATGACTTTACTCGCATCTATTTTTTTTTTAGTTCTAGCCACAAGAATATATGCCTCTACCTATGACACAATATGCTTTATAAATCGCTGTGACGGGCCTCGAGTTTGGAATGTATCCAATGTCACGCTTTTTTAAGTCTCCCAAAGTCAAATATTGGCATATATATGATCAAAATATTGAATTTTATGCTTCCTAGAGGGGTCTGGTTAACATTGTCCTATGTGGGACAGTGATGACTTGTGAGTTCTGAGGGAGTTGAATCAATGAAAATTACTAAGAAATGCAGGAAAAAAGAAAAACTTCACTTTGTGCATGATTTAGATGAATGAATATCAAATTAAGCAGAGGTGGGTAGTAACTAGCTATATTTACTTACAGAAAAAAATATATTTTTAGTGAGTAATTTTACTGCATTGTACTTTTTTATTTTACTTGAGTAAAAAAAATAGACTATGATGGTTACCCATGATGAGTAACTTTATGAATATGTTAAAGTGGGATCTTTTGTTTTCTACTCAGGGTTCATTAGTTTAACTTTAATTTTCCATCTGCTGATCCTGCTGTGTCATTTGGAAGTTAAAAGAACATACGGTAACCATACTGAATGTTTTTTACAGAGATTAACACATCCTATTCCAACACATATATATAACATACTGTAAGACTTAATTCCATGTTTTATAAAAACTATATATATATATATATGAAAAGTGTTTCTTTCATTTGAAATTGTTCTTGTATAATTACTGCATTTCAGAGGTTAATTTTCTTTTTATCTCTTTTGTTGAAACACCAGAATTTGCAACGAGCTTTATTAGCTCAGTAACTTTATATCACTTTTGACATATTAAATTAGATGTTATGATCATAAGTACACAGTATATCAGTTACACAGTACTTGAAAAGCTTTTTTTTTTACAAAATATTTATCCACTCTGACTGGAGTAATTCATTGAATGGCTACTGTTTACTTTTACCTGAGTAGAAATATGATAAAATAGTTCAATTAAGAACATTTTTTTAATAATATACCTACCTTTGATTTTATGAAGACAGAGGATTATGAAGTTCCTACTAAGACAATTCCTTTAGTTTTCCAGAGCAAAAAATAAAAAGATAATACATCAATATACTACAAACATTGTTATCATAAGAAACCAAATATTTCATAAGATCATAAATCATAAATTCTGCCATATACCAGGTTACAATATGCCAAGAGTCTATAGAAGATCCAAGAATGACAGACTTTAATTTATAGAAAACCCAGCTGGATCCTGATCACACTTTTGCATTCAGTTGATCACAACACTCACTCTGCAGGCATTAAAAACAAAGGTGCAAACATGGGGTGACAGGACTGAAGACAAAAGTCTGAAAATACAATCTTTTAAAAAATGTTTTCAAAATGGATCAAAGTTTAAATCTTTCTTATTGTGCCCAAAATTGACTGAGAGGTTAGTTTTTCTAAATAAATTTCAGCTATGATGCACAGCTTTAGATAGACATTACACTGCATTTGAAACTTAAATATAAACATGTTAAATCTTTTAAATAGAAATCTTGCAAGGCTTAGTTTTAGGCCCTTTGCTATGCTCCTTTTTGATCAGTAGTATTACTACTACTAGTGCTCAATTCAATTCATTTCAAAAATACTTTATCCCAAAGGGAAATTAAATATTGTAGTAAGTCCCATATTTTTGTTTCCTCTCAACCGCTTGAAGGTGTTGATAGCTGCAGGCAGGAAGGATCTTGTGTAATGGTCTGTCTTGCACCGGATCTGGAGAAGCTTCTGACTGAAGATCAGCTTTAACTTGGTCAGTTTTCAATACCGATATTTGCTATGATTTGATGTTAATATCTTGTTAGATGTGAAGAAAATTTAAAAGATAAAATAAAGTTTAATCAGAATCAGAATCAGAAATGCTTTAATAATCCCAGATGGGAATTACTTTTGTTACACGCTCCAGATATACAAACATTTTTATATCTATATGTACAACAAACCAACACAAAATAATACAAGTATAAATATATACACATATAACTTCAAAAAGCTGAAACTGGTACTTTTTTGAAGCGAGAGGTTAGTTTAGCTAAGTGAGATTTATGACCAGTGTTGGGAGTGTTACCTAAAAATGTAACTAATTTTACTTACTAGTTACTTCCCAAAAAAAATATTTTAGTTAGTAACTCAGTTACTGCTCAATTAAAATAAGTACTTGTTAAAGTACCAATTCATTGACTTTTTATGATCCAAAATGTTAAAGAAGTTGGATAACTTTCCTGTTATCAGAACTTTAAATACAACTGGAAGTTTGATTTTAAAATATAAGATGTTTAAGATGAATTAAAATTAAATAATCAAATTAATTGAACAATCAGTTAAATATAATTGTGTAGATGTGATTTTGTTTTTTATTTCTAACAAAAGAACAATAAGTCAGATATAATGTTTTGGAACATTATATTTCTTCATAGTAAAAGGCTTTACCTGTCTATAAAGAAAAATATTACATTTCTTCAAGCTGTTAAGAAAACCTTGTAATAGAATTAATAGGAGTCTTACTATTTGAGACAAAAACGGTTACGCTGTAAAACCCCAGCATTTCTGTTTGAAGGAACAAACGTAAGTCATATTAATCTAACAGTGAGAAAGTAACGCATGTGTTGATGAAGCAGCAAGCTGGCTGCCAGTGTTGAAGATGGTGAGACAATGTGAGCAGCTTCTTTATATTAGAGCTGCTTCTAACTTATGTGGATATATTTATTCCTTTATTCCTGGACATAATCAGCAGATCACAGGAACCTTTAGCCTTTAACTTCAACCAGTACTTTTCTTTAGGAATGCTGTTATTGTATCAGTGACTGCGCCTTAGTCTCTCCTCTCACTCTGTACTCAGGGCATACTGAACATCCGGACTAATTACTGCTCAGCCAATCAGCGTCAGGTAGGCCTCTGTCTCAGCTCCCCGCCAACTGGTGTCACGTATGAGCATCATAATTCCCCGCTCATCCCTGCGGTAAAATGTTATTCCCGCTGCAGAGAGAGAGCATTTATAGAGTTGTAGTAATGAAACGGTGTTACTAAGATGTGAAAAGTAAAATGTTAAGAGTATTTTCAATGAAAAACGTACAGAGTCACTAATGCTGCGATCATTTAAAGCTGTTACTCCTAACACGTTTAATGAGCAGACATTCTGCATTGCTTGGGGGATCGCCCATTAGACAGAATAGGACAGGTAATCTTCCCATTTTTGGGAAACACAGCTGGACAACCTTACACATAGTCTTTACTGATATATGGGAGAATAGTGCTCACTTGTAATCTGAAGTTGGAGCCAAGCCTATTTAAGGCTGGAATACATTTCACAGATTAAAATTGATAAACATGAATTCCGATTTAATACCTACCTACTTACAAACTACCAACTGAAATACACTGTTATTTAAAAATAGTTTAAATAAACACTAATAAAAATAACATCAAATATTTTGACCTTGCATGTATTGCTGTACGTAAATCATAGTATCATAGTAGCTTCGTCTGGTCTGTACCTGTTTGCTGTGGCTCGAACCTGGAGAGAAATGTCGGCTGGACAGCTACCATCAACACCTTTGTTTACTGGAGCTTGGCCTGTTTTTCAGTGTAGTCCTGTTTCTCCTACTGTGACTAACT
>JAUZNJ010001978.1:25233-44464 GCA_034780135.1 Jordanella pulchra | reverse complement strand
TTGAGAGATGCCAATTAACCTAACAGTCATGTTTTTGGACTGTGGGAGGAAGCCGGAGTACCCGGAGAGAACCCACGTGTGCACGGGGAGAACATGAAAACAGGTGAACTGATGAACATGTGAACACCTAAAAAACATATATTGTATTATTGTAATATCAACGTTTCAATATTTGACCAACGACATTAGATAGACATTGAAAGTAAGATTAAAGTTTAGATTAAGGGTTGGAATCCTTTAAGATGCAGTTTGACAGAAACAGAAACAGTGACAGGTTGATAGTTTGGTCTGTAAGCTCTGTGACACTTCAGCTGGCTAACGATGCTAAACACAAAAGTACTGGCATCATTAAATATTGCCAAAAACTAAAAGACTATTTTGTAGTTTTTAAGGGATCAGGACTTAACCACTTTATTTTAAGATATCTGAGCAAGTAAAAACTTAACTGCTTCTTGGAAATAATAGAGATTGAAGTTTCTAAAACATTTGATGAATTTATAAAAACAAAAACAAAAAAAAAAGAAATGACAGTTTAATACTTTTTTGGATTTAAAACCAACATGGAACTCTCAGAATAATGAACAGTAAAATATGTAAATAATCTGATGCTGCTATATTTTACCATAATATATACAAAGCCAGACATTTTGCTCCCTTACTATGGGAAACTTTGTGACTTGTGCTTACAATTTTGAAAACATAAAGGACAAATGAATTGTCATGCTGTCTCAAACTGATTGTGAGAGCTACATGTTTTAGAAAAAGAAACATGAAGTCTAACAAAGATCTGCCATTAGACCCCAGAGAAACCTAAAAGCCTGCCTGACTAGAAATTCACTCAAACCTCAAGCAAAACTTAAGCTATTTAAAGGACATCAGAATTACTGGGGAGTCTCTCCATAATTTTGCTTTCACTGCTTTTTTCAAGAAGTTATATACAGTTTTTTTTTGTTGTTGTTGTTGCTGGAATTTAACATTTGGTTCCTCTGAAAATCCAAACATTAAATCAAAACAGTCTTTTTTTTTTTGCTTAACGACAGAGAAGACCTCACTGTTCTTCCACAGGGAGCCATTGATTTAATGCTACAGTAAATACCTTTCTTGAATGCTGTATCCAAGCATATCTACGGAAGGTTTGGGGGAAGGAACACATTTAGTCACAAAAAATTTCTTTTCTTCAGAGAACTGTAACTTCTATTAAAGATTCCAGGTGTGAATTGCAGCTGAGGTAAACGCTCCATAGCAACCACACAGAAATATATCTGTTTAAAAATAAAAAATATTCATTGGTCAGAAAATTGGTAAAATTTCGTGTGTTCCAGGTTTGGTAGTTATGCAAAAAAATCATAAAAAAAGAACATGCTATAAATTTGGTGGAAAATGTACCAATTTGAAATAGAAATAAAATAGAATCTGTATAGAAACAAGGCTTTAGTACAACCTTCTGAATAAGCACATTTTTTTATCTGTATTTTTCTACCCTTCAGTTTTGCTCAGTCTTGATTTCAAGAATCTGTTTTGCTGCGTGCAGCAGAACGACTGATTATTTTCTCCACTTCTAATCACAACATTTTCTTTCTTCACTGAGCTGGAAAAGCGCTGAGTGTTGAGCTCCTGAACGCTCCCTCATCCTGTTTTTATTCCTCTGCATGTCCCTTTCTGTACATACTGTCCAACCTGAGCGGCATGGCATTAGGAGGAGGCAGACGGAAAACTGTTTCCTTCATCCTTTCTTTTTTTGTCTAGAAGGGCTGAGTGCTGCTTTCATTTACACGTCATTGGTGGTTCGCTGAGGAGTCACACGCTTCTCGATGTGCATGCGAGTGCTTTTCAGAGGGCTTCTGGGTGAAGGCTGCAATGCTTTAGGCCTGGGGGACTTTTTTTCCACACACACAGCACCAGGCATTCATCCAGTGCTGAGCATAATAGAAGTAGAATCAGCCCACGCACCACTGAGCTCCGTCAATGAGTGGTCGCCTGATTCCCGGCACTGAAAAAGCAGAGACACTGGAGGAGTGTGTTTACTGAGCCACTGCTCTACTCAGGTCTGCCATGAATGCATACGCTCACCGGCACAGGCAGAAATTACAGAGATCCTTACAAAAACAAAAGGAGATAAAAAACAAAAAATAAAACAGAATGAGGAAATAAAAAGAGGGGATGGCTTAAAAAAGGTTAATATGTAGGACTTTCTATGAAAGGAAGAGGACAATAAGGGAAAGAACAAACAAGAAACATGTTATTATTATTGATTATTGTAGAAACTTTTAAATAAATGTAAGTGATAATCATTAAATTTAACCAAATAAATGCTTGAATTACTTTACAAACAATCTGGTATATGAATCTAAATCTCGGTAAATTTTTTGAAATGCTGATTAGAATAAATTTTTTTCCTATTTATTTTTGTGCTGCTGTAGAAGGTGATGTTAGCAGTAGAGAATGAATGAAAAACAAAAGATAAGAGGAGAGTTAAAGGAGGCTATGAGAGCTACTGAATAGGGATGAAGAGGGAAGGTTGTTAGAAAGCAAGTAATAACAAGTAAAGAGGGTTCAGAGAGGGATTCAGAAATGGATAAAACAGAAATCAGAAATGGAGTAAAATAAAAGGAAAGGAAAATGGGAAACCTTGAAAAAAATAGTAATCTGAAAGATGAGGATATTGGGTAAAAGAAGCAGGAGGAACTTCATAGCGAGGAAATAGGATTAGAGGAGGAAGGATGAGAAAAGGAAATTGGAAAAAAATAATGCAACAAGCAAGCGATGGAAACAAAAAGTAAAGAGAGACAATATAAAAAGATTAAATGAAAGGGAAGAGAAATTTAAAAATAAGATGGGAGGAAACAAGGATGGAAAAGAAAAAAACATATTGCAGAACCCAAAATAAAAAAACTAAAGCTAAACAATGAATTGAAAGGACAAGATGGGAGAAAATAAAAGGGAGTGAGAAGAAATAAAACTTAAAAAAAAGGCTTTAATGAAATAAAGTGATACAGCAATAAGGAACAAAAAGATCTGAGTGTACCGACCTGAAAACAATGGGATCGGTTTGTGCCAAAATACAGTAAGAAAACGGTAAGAAAACAGTCAAAACTCTATGAAATCTGTTAGAAGAGAAAGAATCTGCATCTAATCACTCTGTGCAACAATTGGGAACAATACGAGCTGTCATCGCAACAATTCACCATGCAGTCAGTCAGAAAAACCAACATTTCTGTCTCTGACAAAACATGACTGAAAAATAAAACTGCTGTGAACATTTTGTCTGTTTCAGTCAGAAAAATAAGTGTTGAACACATCAGTATTTACATCAATAAACACACTACATAACAAGGCTATAGACATGAAATTCTTGGTACCTAATTAAACAGTAATTTATTGAATAATATGATTAATTAATACTTGAGCGGAACAGAAGCTACAAAAATGCATAAAACCTACAAAATCAACGGAAATCTGTCAGCATCTAAAAAATATGATGAATGTCAACATAAACCAGACAGAATTCAAATGCCTCGCCTCATATTTCTGATAGAGAATTAAAAACTAAACCGCAGAGCAGTCAAAGGGAACAGACCACCACAAGAGAGCCACAGAAAGACCAGAAATACTGTTTGTTTTTTTGTTTTTTAAACAAAAACAAGCAGTAATGCACTGACCCATCATAACCTCTCCATGCTCGCGGACAAATACTGGTAGAATATTGTCTGTTCAGATGAGAAACACCACAAAAACAGCATCTAATATTATTATTAGTATTATATATTAAGTTCGGTGAAAGGAAAATCATAGTGTGTAGCTATTTTTTAGCACACACTGATAGCAGACTTCATTACTGAAGAATGGAGAAATAGAGAAATAGACCTGGATATATCTGATAAGAATCTGAAGAAGAACAGAGTCTGATGTTTTCAGCCAACAAAATGTTCAACTGGTTTAATTCTTTCATGTTCAAGTTCCTTAACAAACTGTAAAATCGTAAATAAAAAAACATGTGAAAATTAAAGAGCTAAGAGGAGGTCTCCAAAACAGTTGTTTTTTGAAGAAAGTTTCTGTGGAAGAGTGGATTAATTCAAGGTTTTGCATTAATCTTGAAGCTATATTTACCAACAAAGTTTTTTCTGCTAATTGCATATTTATATTATTTGGGTTGATTCTTATATTAAGTGTACATTTTGTATCAGCAGCCTCATTAGAAATAGATTTACTTAAAAAAAGGTTTTCAACATTTCTCTTCTGGCATATAAAAAATCAGTTTTCCATACAGTGCTGAATGTTCAGCTCACAGTGTTCAGGAAACAAAGTAAAGAAGGAGGATCAGATCTAATAGAACAACATGTTCCTATCCTCACATGTTGCAGCTGCTTCCATCTAGTGTCCGACTCAGTTTGGCTCGGCACAACAAGTGTTAGCATTAGTGGACCAACACCCACCCATCCACCCACGGATGTGTCTTTGACACTGATGCTGATTGCAACCGGCTGCTTCTTCTCATACAGCCTCCAGGCTACACATTTATCAGCTGGTAATCAGCTGGCCCTTTGCATGCTTTGCTTCCCTCAGTTGCCACTGCTGGAACTTCCTGCCCATGCTCTTTATGCACCATGTGGCACAATGAGACATGATGCCTTATCGCAACACTGCAAACCAAGCAAGCCACCTCTGCTGATGTGTGAGGTGGTGTTGGAAGTTCTACATCTGTTGGGAGGGAGACTGTGAGTCTTTTTTTATTGCTGGAATGATTGTGAGATTCTGGGTGCTTTTACATCTGCAGTTCATTTACTTTGGTAAATGAAACAGTGTAGGAGCTTGTTAATTAGTGACTTTAACCACTGATTTTATTTCTTGTCAAACAAAGGCAAAAAATGTTCACTACAACCATGCTTGAATAAGTCTGCTGTTTATGGGTCTAATGTTTGCAGAGCGTGAGAACCAGATTTTATACTCTGTATCTAGTTGTCAAAACAGAGGATTTAATCACAGTGATTCTATATAAACTCTCTCAGGCCAAATTATTTGAGCAGTAAAAAGAATGTTTGGGAATTTAGCTCAATGCCACTTTAAAGCTGCATTCAACTTTATAAAAAACAAACCCGGTCCTTGTTTGTTAGCTTCTTATTCTGTAGAATCCAACAGTATCAAAAACCTGGCTACAGGAAGGCAATGGCTTCATGGTTGCAGCAAACATCTGTTAGCTTTATTGTATCTTATTCTGATCATAAACACACTCAGTTTGTCTCTAACCATACCGAGACCACCTCCCACAAAATAATGTACTATGATTGTTCTGTTCAAATCCACATTAATGATTCATTCTAAATGGATAAAATTCTTCTGGTTTAGAGGTCACCCCTGACTTTGTGAGAAATGGAAATTGATGTTTTATATTGTTTATTAAAATGTTGAAAAGTAAGAAGATTAAAGCAGCATTCTATCAGTTTTACCCCAAGAATAACCTTAATTTCAAATATATTAATCGATCTTTCAGTTTAATATAATGAAACTAAAACCAAAAGTTAGTGGTTGTTTTTGTGTATAACACCTTTCTTCCTGAAAACAACAGGGAAATATTTTAGACCAAAAGTATTTTCTGAGACGTGTGGCTCCAGCAGCTCACGCCTATTAGTGTTTTGCAGAGGAAGTGGGTCAGCAGTGGGTGAGCAGCCATCCTCTAGGAAATTTATTGATTCTTTTTCTATTCCTTTTACTTAAGAAGATATCTATCCGTATACTATAAAATTCACCACTAAACTCAGACCGGAGGAATTGGAGGAATTATAATGCTAAAAGCACAGAAATAGAATTGATTGTGCGACTTGACATTGAGTAAAAATCTTACTGAACTAATTACTAATTACAAATAAAAATAGAATATCATTAGTTTCAATTACATGAGCTAAAACTTCAGAGAACCCCCATTGAAAACGCAGTGCTCTTTTTTCTGTTTTTTTTGTTTTGGTTTTTTTTTTTTTTGGGCTGCACCATTGAAAAACAAAAATTCAACAGATTATTTTTGTAACACTTACCTTTATTTATTCTTCTCTTACAATTTTTGTAATTCATGAAATGTTACAATCGAAAATACTTATGGAAATACTATGTTTAAGAAATGTCCCAAAAAACCCTCAGTGATGCATTTTTTTTTGTTTTTTTCTCTGGCACACAAGCTCATTTATATTTCCTTTCAACTAGAAACAAGTTGGTCCCATTGAGGGGGTTTGGCTGTAAAAAAGCCAAAATGCCATGAACTGTTTTCTCTCCATGGGGACCACTGGGGATATTATCTCATGCTTTATACTGGAGTGTGCGTTTGTGGTTAGTGTTTGTTTGTCCCTCTTGGCACCAACAACCCTCTAATGGTGAGCGAGGGGCTAAGGAGGGGATAGAGGAGGTGTAGAGGGAGACAGGTTGCCAGGGCACAGGTTAAACCACTAATTGGGAGCAAAGGGAGACGGGTTGCCAGATTGTGATTGCCACCAGGAGGGGCCGTTTAAGGGGGACATCTGTTCCTGCTGGAGAACAGCCGTCCTCACAGCTCCCCATAGCTTCCTCTCTGACACTCCTCTTCCTCATACACAAACCTTACAGCCGAGAGGTCCTCAACCCTTCCCAAAATTGGCTTTACCTCTGACTTAGGGGAACTTTTCCCTTCTCAAATGAACCAAAATGCAGAATCTGGTTGGAAAAAGATAAGACTTTTTTTTCTCTTTTTTTCACATGGGAAGTAGCTCATCAGTTGACGAGTCTTGTGCCAATAAAAAAACTTTTTCTGATTCAATTCAGCAATTATAAACGTTGGACAGGATGTTTTATCTCTTTACGTGTTCTTCACTCCAAGCTGTTTGCTTTGGTTTAATCAGTAAACGTGGAGAAACTAAGTATTAACAGAAATCAACTTTCTTTCTTGTTATTGTTTTCAGAAATCAAACTTTAATAGGACTTTAGGAAAAGAATAAAGACCCAAGCTGACAAGATTATTGCTTTTAGTTCCATGCAATATCCTGTTTGCAGTTAGGCAGCATAAAAAAGCACTAACTGAAGGAATAATTATTCTGCAAATGTTACTGTAGATGAGGCTGAAAATGCATTCAGAGCATTATGAGCACTTTAAGACACAGGAGGCTGCTTGATTTAAATACTTGAAGGACTCATCTACATGTTGTGCTTATTATTTTGACAATTTACTGCACATATCTTGCAATCTTGCTTCAGTGTCTAAAGCCGTCTGTTTGGCGCCCTTTTCATATTTAATACAGCGTTGTTGTTGGTTCTACAGTTAATGTAACGTCACCCAAAACACATGACGTGAGTTGCTCTGATGCTGGCGTGTATGAAAGCGACCACATGTCTCTGGAGCGAGTTGGAGTGAGTTTAGATACCGAAAAGTTCAAGAAATGGTTTTACTGTTAACTCTAATTCACACATAATCGATCTTTAAAACACCAATTTACCACTCAGAAACTTTGCCCATAGAATGCTTGGATTCCTCCTCAGAGCCCATTTGACGACTGGTTGATGCATGTGTTGTTCTATAAATAAGGCTAAGACTTTCCAATAAGTTGAATATCTATGATATAAAATAATGCAACTCTAAGCAAAATCATTGCACACGCACAGTCTTCATATTTTCTGTTTCATTCTTTCAGGGTACGCCATCCTCCAGGCCATCATGGAAAAAGCTGGACAGAACAACTGGCAGGTTAGCGCCATCTGTGTGGAAAGCTTCAACGATGCCAACTATCGACGGCTGCTGGAGGATCTGGGCCGGCGACAGGAGAAGAAGTTTGTCATTGACCTGGAGGCGGAGAGACTGCAGAACATGTTGGAACAGGTGATGCAGCAATGATGTCAGCATTTACTTTTTTGCTTACTCTGGATGACCAACATGCTGAGGAGATTAGTTAAACTATAGATTTTCAGGCCTGGTCTCACTTTAGAGCTATAAAAGTTATCTTTCAATGTTTAAATTTGTTCTGTAGGCCACATAACTACTGAGATGGCTCAACAACCTAATTATGAGCTTTATCAATTTTAGGACAGAGGGTCTGCCTTGCCGACTAAAACTTCGAGCTGGTTCAACAGAGCAGGACTCTGATGGCTAAAACGTTGGCCTCCTGTTCTACTTTTACAACCTCTAGGAACCAGCAGTAAACCTGCAGTCTGGGAACAAATTGTTCTGTTAGGAACTTATGCAGCAACCAGAGCTCTGATGTTTGCTGGAAATTTGTTATTAAGAGCTTAACAGGAGAGAAGGAGAATTGTAAACTCTATCTTTACACATATAAGCTCTCTCTCTCTCATGTCAAGCTTTGGAGCTTGAGGGTGCTAAGGATACATTTGCTTTTCTTAGGCTGCTCTTTTATGAACTTTGACCACCTTTGGAGGTGATTCCCACTCCACCCAGGGGTCTGCAGTTCATATTCTGTTTTACATTATACCGGCTCTTTGAAAATTGACTCCAAAGTCAAATTTAAGACTGGAATAATTTTGTGCAACATTGCAATTGGCGGCAATATATGAAAGTCTTCAAAGAGCTGTTTACCTCCGTCATTTGGTGCTTTGAGCATGCTAGATCAGTTAATTAGGAAAGTTTGAACCTCAAAAACGTATGTTTTGATCTCCAGTGGTTTTAGCTGGCACCACTATACTCAGAACGTGTACCTCCTTTCTCCTCCTTCACATGTTTTTGCTCATTCCTTTATTCCACCATCGTTCTCTAGGGTGAATGGTGCCTCTGTAGCTCTCTACTCTCTGCTCTGTCAGTCTGTCACTCTATCAGTTGACTTTGCAAATGTGTTTTTTCTTTTCTTTTTTCTTAGTCAGGTTGTCAGATTGTTTTCTTTAAAAACAGTAAATCAATCGATTACTCCACTTGTTTTCTAACATGTAAAATATGATGTTCTTTTTTGTTATTTTTACTAAATTCAATAAAAAAGGGAACTAAAAGGGAAACATAATTTTAAAAGTAAATAAATATATTGGAGAGAACTAATTTTCACACTTGATAGCAAAAACCAATGTTATTTGACACTGAAGAAAAGTTTAAAAATATTTTTTTTTTTAATCAGTGTGAAAACCTTTTCTGCCAAATATAGATACCCCTCTTAACTTTGTTTTTTTAAACGTAGATCCAGTTAGTCACTATAAGATAAACAGGACTAAACTGAAAAACAGGCAAAACTCCAATAACTTTAAACAAAGGTGTTGATGGCTGCAGCCCAACCAACATTTCTCCCCAGGATGGCGCCACAGCCAATTAGGAACAGACCGGACAAAGCTATGATGATAAGAAAAAACAGTGAGAACATAAATTTAGAGGTTGAACTAATAAAATACTGCAGAATGAGAAAATAGCGATAGAGTGAAGAAGAATGATGAAAAGTGGTCCCTATGTCCTCCAGAAGTCTAAGCCTATAGCAGCATAACTATAGATAGATCATGATAACCTGAGCCACTCTGACTATAAGCGTTATCAAAAAGGAAAGTTTTAAGCTTATCCTTAAAAGAACATCAGGCGTCTGCCTTACGGACTAAATGTGGTAGTTGGTTCCACAGGAAAGGAGCCTGATAGCTGAAAGATTTGCCTCCCATTCTACTTTTAGAAATTTTAGGAACCACTAGTAAACCTGCAGATTCAGAGCAACGTGCTCTGTTAGGAACATAAGGAACAAGATGGAGCTTGGATATTTAGGACTTTATATGTGAGAAGGAGGATCTTAAATTCTATTCTAGATTCAACAGGAAGCCAATGAAGAGAAGCTAAGATAGGAGAAGTATGACCTGTGTTTCTTCTCTTTCAACATTTGTTCTCTTCACTACATTTACTTACTTTCAAAACGATTTTCCCCTTTTAGATTGCTTTTTGTATTACATTTAATAAAAATAAAAAACTAACTCCAGTGAAGTAAAGTTTTTTTCTAAATCAGTCTCTTTTTTATCAGCTTGCTAATAAAGCATATAGCCTAGCTTATTATGGGTAACAAACTCAAGTGAGTAGGTATCATTACAAAGCAGTTACAGTTTCAGAAGACAGCAAGGAGGGGAAAGAGAGGAGAAAAACAAATAGATAATTTAGGCCTGAGAGGAAAAAAAGAGGAGGGTAGTGGAAGGGAGGAAATAAAGGGGATAGTTACAAAAAGGTCTGTCAGGATGTTCATGTTACGAACTTTAAACCTAATTCAGAGTTCACTTTTTACTTCTTTTAAAATGGTTTCTTGTGGAGTTTATTGGATTCAGCAACGCTATAAGAATTACATTTGATTCTTTTGTTTACAGAAATGGTGCTTTCTGTATCATCTGTTCGGGTGAAAATGTTTTACTGTGGTTGGCAAATTGTAATTTAGTTTTTAGAAGAAAGACAGATAAAACAACATACAGTAGATAGATTGATGAATATATGGTTCCTTTTGTTTATTTACAAGCTGACAGCTGCTGTCTATTACTTTGAAGTATAAGTGCTGTGCATTTATAAAGTGTCATACTTCATGGTTATGTTATAATAACCTTTTGAAAATTGGTTTATTGACACTAAATTGAATTCATATCCATAAAGAGTATTGAGAAATGAAAGTATTATTAATGGGATTCTTTATATTTTTTGAGCTTACTCTGAGCTTGAATTTCTTGTAAAGCTCCTTTGATTGATTATAGTGGAAATTAGAGCGGGGTGCAGATAAATTCTGTTAGATGTAATCATAAAGGTGCACCATTGCCAGCTTTGATTTATAATCATCGCTGACATTGACGGTTGAACATAGAAAAGCCTGTATACACCTAAACATGCAATACAGAACACTGCTATAACCACTGTTATTACTTTTAATCACATCATTTAAAAAGCTGAGGACTCCGTCCTACAAGGAAGGTTACAAAGAGCAAGAAAGAGATGGAGAAAGCTTTTTTTTCACTCTCAGAAATGTTCCTTTTTATTGACCCCCTCAAAAATGAAATTGAATTTTTCCTCCTGATCATTTCAATATCATTTTACAGAATATTCATGTTTCAAATAACTACCTGGACTGAATTTTAGCTAACTTAGGTACTGTACGTTCAGCTTCTCTATGCTGTTGGCTGAAGCAGCATAAAAATGTTTTACAAGACAGCGAAGCAGCTACAAGGCAGGTCATCTATGAGACGTTGCCCAAAACCAACTTTTCAATGAAAATCTTGTTCAGATAAACATAATTAACTGAATTACATCTTGGAAAGATTGTGTTCACACTGTAGCCTTCGGTTTTACCAATATTATTGCAATTTCTCCAAATATCTTGTGGCCTCCTTGACAATCACACTCCTTTAAACTTTAGCTTTCATCGGTTTCCCCTGAAAATGATGAATGTCCATCTAACGTGTAGAATATGCAGCATGCGTGTAAATGAGGTCCTAAAAGTCTCATCCTTCAGTCTTGATCTGCTCCGCCAGGCAGGAGCATTCCTAATCTGGTTAATGAGGAAACTGGTGAGGAAAAAGCAGTCAGTGAGTCACAGAGGGATGTGGGGCAAGCTTCCGGCTGCTCATTAGTGTGGAGTCAGAGGTTCAGAAAGCCATCAGTGACGCAGCCTGTGACAGAACAGGAAACGCATCATTACTGTTGTCGGAGCGACTAAAGCAAGCAGCAGTTATGCGGACACAGACTGCTTCTGTCAGTTGTGGCTGAGCAGCTGCAGGATGAGATTATGGTTGTTATTGACAGATAAAGCATTATTTAGGATTCTTTATTAAACCAACCAATCTTATATTTACCGACTGTTACCCAAACTTCACAAACACCTTTGTGTGAATTTACTTCTTAAGTGACTTTTTATGGGTTTAGAGAAGCTTAAACTAGTTTATAATCTAACTCATGGTGGGAGGTTTTGTTTAAAACCTCTTCCAAGTAATGATTTAAACTTTCAGTTTACCACAACACCTGAGCTTTGATCCTCACTCCTGGTCATAAGATGCAGCTAAATCAGATCAGGAATTTTATCCACTTGATGCGTCTAACTTTAACTATGTCGATCAGTGGGGTTTTTTTTCCCATATGAACCAACATCGTACAATGGAAATTAATTTGTGGCCTCAAAAATTGATGCTTAAATACCATTCCATTCCTCAAACTATTTTACTATATTTAATTTTTTTTCACTTGCAGATGTTTAGCAATAAACTAAATATGTTATGTCTATGAGGAAAACAATAAATTTTTGATTCTTTTAAATTATAAATATAATAGACAATCACCTTATGGATAGAAGAGTATATACTCTTTATTTTCCTCACTGCTAACCTCAGCTCCTAAAGATCTTTATTACCTTGTTCAGAGTACAGAGTCAACCACTCTGCATGTCTGCACACATTTCCCCCTGTCCACTTAATGTTATAAGGATGTAATATGCAATAATCACCGGATATTATCTCTGCTTTGGCTTCCTGCAGATTGTCAGCGTTGGGAAACATGTGAAGGGATACCACTACATCATGGCCAATCTGGTGAGAGAAACAGTTCTTTGTTAGAGCTCAGGTTTTACTTCCTTTTCTTTTGCCTGGTGGGTTTTAGTCTACTGTGTGTCCTTTTGTGTAGTAAATCCAATATAGTGAATATTTGTTGCTATTTAATGTCTTCTAATGTAACAGCATTGGACCATCTTAAAATTGTATATATTTCTGATTTATTGTCTTTGTAAAATGCTGAGTTATTTCTGAGAGTTTAAATACTTTCTTCTTTTTTCTCTGTTAGGGTTTTAAGGACATCAACCTGGAGCGTTTCATGCATGGAGGAGCCAACGTTACAGGGTTCCAGCTGGTGGACTTCAGCAACCCCATGGTCATCAAACTGATGCAACGCTGGAACAAACTGGATCAGAGGGAATATCCAGGCTCAGACGCCCCACCAAAGGTACGGCATGTCCAGAGGAAGCATTGACCAGTGTGGTGCAGGACTGGTTTCTTCCTGCTGTCCTTGAGATCAGAGCTCTGGCTTTACACAGACAGGCAAACTGTGCTGTCAAAGAGCAGGAAACTTTGTTCATCTCCTGCTGAACTGAAATGCAGCGCTCTGAAACTGAAAACATCTGCTCTTATACATCTGGTCAGATACAAATGCAGGTTAGAGATTCCATCCGCTCATCACAAAAAACAGCATGTCTTCTGTTACACCCTTTTAATGATGTTGAACCTGCTGCAGTGTTCTCAAAAAGAAAGTTATATGGGAACGATTGTATGAATTAGGATATTCTTTAGTCCACTTCTAATTTATCTAATTTCTACAAACATGCTAAAATATTTACATTACACACCAAAAAATAATAGCAAATAATAACATAAATAAAAGAAAGTTTCATCCTAAACTCTTATCAGTATATTTATCTCCTAAAACTTGTATATGTTTAGTTGGATATGCATTTTGGACCACTGTCCTGCTGAAGCAGTAACTAATCAGCTTTAACGTTCCAACCACGTCCCCTTTGTGGGGAAAAAAAACCCTCAAGTTTAAATGTGAAAGCAACAGTATAATAAGAACATAGAGTACGTACATTTATTTCTAAAAAACATATATTGACATTTGGCATATAGTTTTTTACCTTACCTGGTATATTCCAACAACTAAAACCAATTTCTAAGAGCCTCTATAACAGTCAAGAAGTTACATTGACTCCTGTTTAGCCCTTAGCTTTAATGTTCTCAACATAGTGGGCAGAAATGTTTTTAGAGAAGCGACATGATGCTGTAATCCATCAGGCCGATTCAAGCTGTCACCCTTAGATGAAAAGAAATTGGTGAAGATTTTCATGAACACCTTTAACCTCGAAGCCTGAAAGTTAGGTTTGAACTTGGAGATGGAAACCAGCTTCAGCTTGATGATAGTCAGCCCGGAGGAAAGTCTAATGGTGAAAAAAGACAAAGGTGGAGCCATTTGGTGACTGACAGAAAGCATATTTGGAGGAGTCAACGTGAGTCTCTAAAAACTTTAAACACTGGAGCAGCTGTAAGGCACAGTAGACTGAGATCTCAAATCTAAATCTAGACCTTCATTTAAGATCTTTAAAACATCCTAGTAACTTAATGAAGCTTCTGCTTTTTGTTGCTCTTCGGAAAGTCAATTATTAAAGTCAGTTATTAAAGTAAAAATGCATTTGTTTTTTTGGCACCAAACTCAATTTTTCCTGAAGAATAAGATAAACTGGCTTTTTGGGTGGGATCATTGCAAAAAAACATAAGAAGTCAGACTGTGGAGAAAATGCAGATAGGAAAAAGCATCACCGTGAGCCGTCTGTGCCCCATCCTCTGCTGACCCACTTTGAATCCTGTTCAGCCACACTGATGTCAAATGGCACTAGGGCAAGAAGGCATCACGCCATGGTGGTTTGCAAACCGCCTCCCTGGAGCAAATCTGTGTGTCCAACAAAGATTTCTATTTTGAATGCAGGAGCAGCAGAGTGAAAATGGTGTGAGTGGAGCTGATTGCATGCATGCATGTGTGTGTTTGTGTGTGTACCTGATGGATTGGGCTCGGTGAAATTAAAAGTTTACACCACAGTGTGATTTCATATAAAGCTGTGTGTATGTGTGTGTTTATCCTCCCTACATTTCTTGATAAATTGCTCTCTCTCCTGGAAATCCACTCAGCCTAAATTACTCTGCTCCCCACTGAGTCGTCCACGGCCTGCATCACCGTCAGCCTGACTCTGCTAATAAATGAACACCACGGTGGGTTAGGCCTTCCTTTGCCATGTTTACTCTCTCAACCAAATAAAAAAAAACAGCTATTTTTCATTTTTTTTAAAGTACCATTTATCGGCAGGTAGTCAGTTAAGGAGATGCCGCAGTGCACAGAGCATCATTCTAAGGATGGCAGACACATTTCTAAGCCGGATCAAAAGCAGATCTCCCAATTAGCAAGAAGAAAATTGAAAAAAACACCTAATTTTGTTCAAGTTTCACTCCTTGCACTGTATTTCTCAAATAAACCATTTTTATGATCTTCTAATTTATTAAGCTTGCTCAATATTTGATTAAAATTAATACGTTATGGTTAAACTGTTTACAGTCTTGATTTTTAGGAGGCGAGGTCCGGTTATAAGCCTAAGCAGTTTTTTTATTTTTATTATAAATATGCTTCATGATCTCATCATAGTAACCAGTGAACATTAGGTCAGATATTCCTATTCTCTGAAACATTTTTCATTCTCAATTCAGTTTAATATTAACTCAATTTATTTATATAGCACCAATTCACAACAAACGTCATCTCAAGGCACTTTACCGGGACAATTCAAATCAGATCATACAGCCAGACTGGTCGTTTTCTATCAAAGAAGACCCAGTTGACTGCATAAAGTCCATGACTTTGCAGGATTCACTCCTTCTTGATGAGCTTGTGGCGACAATAGATATTTACACCATAAAAACCTCACTTTTAACATGAAGAAACCTCCCGCAGAACCAGGCTCTATTCGAGGCTAATTGGGGGTTCAAGGAAAGAAAAGTAGACATACAAGAGGAACATAGAAGCATTGATCCATAAATACTTTCTATGTTCAAGAAGGTAATAGTAAACTAGTTCCATAGGTTGAAAAAACAGTTAAGTAGAAGAGCTGTCAAAAAGACACAAGAGACAGTTGGTCATAGTAAAAGTTAAGCCCATAACTATGTTTATGAGATAAATAGGACTAAACAATAAAAAAACAAGCCCAACTCCCATCTATGATCAGAGGTGTTGATGGCTGCGGCCCAGCTGATATTTCTCTCAAGGACAGTGGGACAGTCAAACAGGACCAGACCAGATTATTTTCCTACGACGAGTAGAAGCAGAGAGAACACAAAGTTAGAGGTGGAACTAACAAATACTGTAGAACTGGAGAGTAGGGATAGAATGCAGCAGAATTGAGAAAAGTCATCCCTTTGTCCTCCAGCAGCCTAAGTCTATTGCAGCATAGCTACAGAGATAGCTCAGCAAAGTCAATCTAACTAAAAGCATTATCAAAAAAGACAAGTTTTAAACCTAGTCTTAAAAGTAGACAGGGTCTCTGCCTCATTGACTAAAACTGGCTCCACAGGAGAGGAGCCTGATAACTAAAATATTTGGTAATTTAACAGCATCTCTATTTTCTTTGTTAAGTCTGAAGGTTTCTAAAAAGTGGTCAAATAGAACGGAGTTACAAGGATATATTGTTACTTTTTTTTTTAATCTGTGCCATATTTCAGTACAAGGTCCAAAGTATGAAGATTAAAATGTCTGTAACTATGCACATTTTGAACAAAGCCAATTGAGTTTAAGATTGCATTAAATGCTGAATGTCACCTTCAATGTCAGCTGTTGAATGTGAAAAAAAGCCTAATAAAGGACTAATATATTTGGCCAGGTTGGTAAAAAGAAGAGCTGCACCAACGGTGATAATATTCGGCTAAACAGGCCCTCATTGGTTAGATCAGAGGGACCAGAGAAAACTACGAGGTTTGACATAGTTTTGTCAAACTTCCACATTAAAGCAACACATTCCACTGTGTGGAACATTACAAAAGAGGTTTAACAGAGAACCAGAGTCAACAATAATGGGCAGGAGAAGAACTTACCCATTGATTATTAAACAATGGGTTACATAAATTCTAGATAGAAGTGAAGTGTATTTTAGCAACATGCCGATATCAGAGATTTTAGGTACAGACTAGTATAATCAGATATCTTTTTTTGCCTGATATTGGACCAGTATCTGATACCAATATCAGATCGGGACATCCCGAGTCCCTGGTGTCTCTAATGCCATGTTACTGACTATGAAGCTGCCAATTACCAGGGTCTGCTTCTCACCAGGTGTGTCACTGAGCGGAGAAAATTGGTTAGATGCACAGGTCAGTTGCTGGTGATCTATGTACAGAGATCTATGCCTAAGTACAGAAGCCCAGCTGTCCTGGGATCATGAATGATCAGGAACTGCAGGAGGAAAACTACTAGGCTGTTAGCTACTGGTTCTGGTCAAACTCCTGGATACTCAACAACCCAGAGCCAGGATCAGATGATCAGTTTAAATTGTTCATTTGTATTACAGGTCTGGAAGTCATCAGGTGTTTTTAAATGATAAAAATTAGTATTTATTATTTCTTTTTAATGATAAAAAAACGCCTGATAATGGTTCTCCAAAATACGTAATTTATGTTACTTTCTTAAAGGTTATTTTAAATCATAAATGAAAAATAATGTATGAAAACCATGTTTTATGTTTAGCCAGGTTATTTATAAAATTAAAAGCTGTTGTCTTTCAAAAACTAAACAGAAAAAAACAGGAAAAACCAGATTAGAACCAGGCAGCATATATACATTGCAAGTAATGGGTGAAGGCAAATGAGAGTAGTCAGGTGGAAATGAGTAACAGCCAAGAGCGAGGAGACCAGAGAGCTGAGGGAGACAGAGAGTCATTAACGGGTAGAGAGGAGCAAACACAGAAAGGAATCTAACAGAAATCTAAACGTACAGCTAAGGGTAGCAGCTATAAGCTAAGAATAAAGTGAACAAAAAAAAAAAATGAACAAAAACATATCCCACTAAGGGCCTGGTCTTTAAACAATCCAAATAAGGCATGCTAAATTGAATGGACAAAAACAAAAATGAAAAAAGGCTGGTTGTAATAGAAAGAGGAGGTTCTAAGCCACGGGATTGGAGGCAATAATAATAATAGAAATCTAAGAAATCAATGATAATATGATCAATAAAAATATTTTTGTGCAGTTTACATAAGTATCTGAAAGTCCAGCAAACATAAGCAAAAAAAATATAATAAAGAAACCACGATAAAAAGTTGAAAGTAAAAGCTTAAAGACTAAACCTAATTGCACCAATTTTTTAAATCAAAACATTTGTTTATGTAGTGTATAAATAACTGTAGGAATAATAAATCTTGACACATCTATGATATATTCAAATATTTACTTCTGTTTAGGATGCCAATTTTGTCACCAAAGGATTCTGCACTAATAGACATAGTCAACTGAAATATAGAGCACAGGCATTGTCATACTATAGTAGCTCAGTGATAGAGATGAGAAATGGCTTCTTCTCTGCATGCTACATTCTGTGATTCAAGTAAAAAAATAAGTAAATAAAAGCCAACAGAAGTGAACATTGGTCAAGGGGTTGAGTGTTGATGCTGACTTGAGGAAGTAAATGGGATCAGAAGATAGGAAAGCAGCATGGTTCCTGCTTTTCCTCTAGACAGGCCACTTAAATGTTAGCATTAACATTGGTGGATCTGGTAACCAGCTGAGTGAGTGCGCCACTTACTGCCAGGAAGAAGTAAAACTTGTAGCTTGTTGGGAAAAAACTCCTTCTGACCTTACAGGGAAGCAGATTACACTTCAAAAAGCTGGATTTATCTCCACCATCTTCTCTCAGTAGTCACTCCAAAATATTGCAAACCAAAAGGGACCTTTTCTAATTTAATAGAATATAAATATGCATCACACAGAGCCTGTTAGAGAACATTGAAAAGGAAAAAAAGCACCCTCCAATGTCCGTTTATAGGCTCTGTGATGGATGATCCCCACTGGCTCTTAATATTCTGTTTTTTATTTTTAGAAACATGCTATTAAGTTCAGTCATTGTGTTTTTTTCTTTTGGTTAAATTGCACAAGGATTGTTTGGAGTACCCTGTGTATTCTGTGCAAACTTTACTTTTTTTTTACTATTTTTAGTTCTGACTATCCAAATACGTTAACATGGACACATGATCTTTCTCCATCATGTATCATTGTACTAATGCTTTACTTGTGGCCACAGTAGCTGCAGAAATATTTGTGTTATAGTTTGCACCTCAACTTTCTTAAGTAACCCTGCTAATTATAGAAGCAATCACTTCAAGGTTTGATAAACCGCTTTGCAGGTCCTAATTATTAACATGTGCATGCCCCTCATGCATATATTTGCAAAGTTTGGTCATTAGAATATGACCTGCATATTTATGAAGGCACATAGCCAAAAAAATATGTTTTGCAAAAGCTGCCCCCCCCCCCCCCCAAAAAAAAAAAAAAGGCAGAAATGACTCTAGAATTTGACATGACAGAAACATGTTCATTTAATATTTGCTGAGTCATGGATAAATCTGTGGTTGAAGCAGATGTCAGGTTGTGATTTGTGTGAGGGGGGGGGGGGTCCCATGCTCTCTGAAAGCGATGATGTCACAACATGCAGCAGGCTAATGAATAGCATTCACCCCAGGCTGTAGGCAGAGTTAATAAACTCCTGCTGGCCGGGATAATT
>JAUZNJ010001978.1:0-25223 GCA_034780135.1 Jordanella pulchra | reverse complement strand
CTAGGCTGGATGACCCCCCCCCCCACCTCCACCCACCCCCCACCCCCCACACTCACCACCCCTACTCAGGCTGCCTTTTTGTCATTCACTCAATTAGTTCTCAGCCCTGCCAGAGGTCACTTTTAGGAGAATTTATGGCTCTTGAGGGGAAGTGTAATTCTTACAGACCAAATAATCAGAGGCAGCAGAGCGTCTTCAGGTCAGAGATAAATTAGGGTAAATTGGTAGATTTACACTTGAGGGGAGGAGGATTTGTTCTGCCCTCATCTTTCTATTGTCCTTTGTGTTGGAGTAAAACTCTTGTTCCTGCAATGTGAAAATGCTTGGCCCTGCAGAAACTGCATGTCCTCTAAAAACATCTGACCGGCAGAACATTAAACCTGTTCGGCTAAATCAGCATTTAATTGGGCTCATGCCTCACCTTAGGTCGGGTCTCCCTTCTGCTGTATGGCTTAAACAGACAGAACAGCTTACAAGGACTTTAATTTACAAGTCACAGCATCTCTGCCTGCTGAGTTTCAAGTCATGTTTTAAACTGTAAAGGGACAGAAGAGAACAGTGTTTCCTAATGGAGTCAAAGAGGAAACAGACTCGACTAGTATCTGAGTAGCCTCATTATCTCTGAACTCCTCTCCTTGTGTCTTCCAGTATACTTCGGCGCTGACATACGATGGGGTGATGGTGATGGCGGAGGCCTTCAGGAGCTTACGAAGGCAAAAGGTTGATCTATCTAGACGTGGGAACGCCGGCGACTGTCTTGCTAACCCCGCCGCCCCGTGGAACCAAGGCATAGACATGGAGCGCACCCTGAAACAGGCGAGAGAAGCACAGATCTTATAATGAACTGAATCTGCAAAGGCCAGGACGGCCTGGAGTTCTACCCTTTCTTCAAAAATATTGAGGGGAATTATTGCAGGACGTTTAGTTACAGCATCTAAAAAAATATTTGCATAATTTTGTCAAATTCCAGCTGCAAACTTGTGATTTATATTGTTTGACAGACTAGCAACAAATTATACATGGTATTCAAAATGCTTTATAGAAAAATTGACAACTAGTATCCATTTTTTTCAGATGCTTTATTCTGATACCAACACTGTACCATATGCACTCTATGTCTTCCTCTAGACTTGATTACTGGAGCAGAGCTCATCCGCTTAGCTGTGTTTCACTTCTAGATAAAAATCACTAAATCAACTTCTGCCATTAAGTATAGTGAGCTTTCCTGTGTCTTGAGAATGGGTGCTTTAAAATCAACATCATTTGAATTGATTATTAATATTGAACTGCTTATTACATTCAAAATTATTGCATGAAGAAAAGTTACACAGCAAAGTAACCTGAATAGATTATTCTAAGGTAGGTTGCTTTTCTTTAGCAGGAACAGGGAAGACTGATACAGTTGGTAGAAAAAATGATGGAACAAAATGCAGCATAATCCTGGAAGAGGCTGCACAATACCTGAGAATGAGGTGATGATTCATCCTTTAGCAGGACAGCTATGATAAACCTACAGCCAAAGAGATTATGGATGGTTTATGTCAAAAAGAAACAATATGTTAAAATGGTCTAGTCAAAGTCCAGAGCTAAATCTGGCTAATAGTATGTGTCAAGACTATATCAATATTAATGTTCAAAGACAGACACTGTCTTATCAGGTTGAGACATGCCCAGAAATATTTACAGCTGCAATTGTTTCTAAAGGTGATTATACGCCAGGTTGGACTCAGAGGGACTAACTACCATTGTACACCACCCTTTTCAGATCCCTGCTTCTGAAAAATGTTGAACACCATGCATTGTTTCCTTTTCACATTATGCACCATATGTATGGGATTGTCATTTTATAAAGCCCAGTAAAGTGCAAGGTAGTTTGGATCTTTAAACAATCGAAGCTACTGTCATCCAAGTTCTTAAATGTTTACTATTCATATTGAATTCCCAATGTCTGTAAAGATGATCTGATTCTGAGTGTTTTAAAGGAGAAACACTGATGTTCCTCCTGCAGAAGGTGCTGCAGATGCACCGATTCATTCTCCACTGCTCCATGTCATCTCTGTCTGTCTTTTCTTATCTCCCTCTGTGTGCAGGTCCGGCTGCAGGGACTAACAGGTAATGTTCAGTTTGACCACTATGGCCGAAGGGTAAACTACACTATGGACGTGTTTGAGCTGAAGAATAATGGACCTAGAAGGGTAAGACATTAAAACAGAGTCCTCCATTTATGGATATGCTCACAGACATTGTCTGTTTGAGATTCTTCGTATGTATGTATACATATTTCAAAGAGAAGACCTAGTACTGTGGTACTGGTGTACCTCTAATATGGTCAACTTTAAATTAAATGAAGAAGTCAGTTGTTTAAATTAGGGCTGTCAGATGTTCTAATGGGACAATCTAAAATCAGAGATCTAAACTGATTTTAAAGAAGAAGTTGATGTTTGACTGATTCCTGAAAGAAATGTGTTGTGAAGATTTGCTAAGAGATATTTAACAATGAAGGAACTTTTTTTTATGTCCTTCCACTCTGCAAAAACAACTCTATGAATAAATATGTCCAAAAAAAGTCCAAAATTGATCTTGGATTTTTTTAATATTCTGAAAAGAGTCGATTTACATTTCTTATATATAAACTATAACTGATAATCAACTTTTGCATTTTGTGCTGTTTCTCCAATAATAGAGAAATAGAACTTTCATAGATGTAATCAACTCTGTTTCAGATAAAAAGCTACATGGTTGGAGCTTGGGCACAGTTTGGAGTTTCATTAAGACCAAAAACTCAAACACATAAGCAGGCTAACACACAGCTTTTGGAACAACCATCCTATAGCTATAACTTGAAACTAAAAATATTTGTTAAAGCCTGAAATGTATACAGTTTAAATAAATCATGCCAATATTACTGAAAGAAAGTTAAAATATCTATCAGAACAAACTAAAGGACGGACAGATTAACCTTCCCTGTGTTGTTGCAGTTCCCCAAATCTAAGTTTTCAGATCTCTAATAGAACACACAACCCTTGAAACATTAATACTGCCGTCCTACTAACACCCCTTTTGCGGGCTGCAATTTTCCATACAGTAAGGTTGTTTTTCAAGATGGTTTTTTCAGTACTTGAAGTACTACTGAATTTTGTTTTCTGTGCTTGCGTTAGTTGGTAAGGGCAGGATATTTTCCTTTTGATTGAACTAAAAATGTCAAAGCTCAATTACCTATAGCTACTTATTACTGCTCTTGCAGCATCAGCTGCTTGGAACACAAGGGTCAGTATTTAAAGTACATCCGCTTCTTCACTGCCTATAAATCAAAATAATATCAGAGATCTCTACAGGTCACTGTGATATATGAATTGGTTTAAACTTGGAAGGATTTAATGTGTGTTCTACCATTTTCTCTTATCATAATAAGTTGTAAAAAAAAATATCCCTGGCATCTCTGTCTGTAGTCTGAGAGGATGGATGTATGCTGAATAGATTGAGGGGGAAAAAAGGGTAGTAAGAGAGTAGTTGAGAGAGTGATGGAGAAAGGATGAAGTGAAACAGAAGGCAATCAAGGTAGGCTGGTGGAAGAGAGGGAGAAGAGGAGTTCCCATCAATCAAAGGCTGCTTAGACCTGTCCTGCTCCAGCACAGTCAGGGCTGTTTCAGGATGCAATCCACGTGTGGGTATAAGTGTGTGTTTGTGCAGGGTCAAAGCCGCTCCTTCATATTTTCCATGTCCTTCAATCATCCTGAGGCCCCAGCATGCAGGAGGCGTCATCGCTCCTTGTTCCCGCCACCTGCACTCTGTCTGAGTTATGGCTGTTTACAGCTGCTGCCAAAACCTGTGCATGATCTACGATCAATATATCAGTCTGACACAGTACTCCTTTCTTGATACTGGCAGTTTATCATAAAATCAAGCATTGGTCACTCCATGCCTTCACCTTCTGACATTCCTTAGCCACATTATGCCAGTATAGTCATTTAGTGTCTGGTACTTTGACCCCAAAGGACTTTTGCAAGGAGACACTTTACCTAAGGTCAATGGACAAGTCAGACAAAATAAGATTTCATAATTTTTTTGGTATGTTTAAGTGGTATTGCAGAATCTAAGCTGGTTTCACAACAAACTGATGCGACAGAAAAAAGAAATCAATAGTTAAAAACAAAAAGATAAATTTTAGCTAAACAAGAGCTAATAAGGAAATAATCAAGGACTTTAAAATTTACTTTTTACATAAGCTGTCACACCAACTTATCGGGGGTCAGAGTGTCCTAAAATGGCCACTATATGTCTGCATAGCATTCAGTTAATTGCACGGTGTGACATTTATTGTCCTTGATAGATCAAATCTAATCCATGTAGAGTTTAGACGACAAAACATCTTTAAGAGACTCACCTGATCGTGAAATTGATTTTTATGAAAATAATTAGATTTTTACTGCTTATGAGAATCACATTATTTGGTTAATGCATTAGACTGTTTGACTTATGCAGCGAGGTTCATCTCAAAAGCTTTGTCACAGTATGTTAGCTGCCTTCTGTCACCCACAACATCTGAAGTCAACCAGTGTGATGAATGCTAGTAATAATTAATCCAAAGTATATGATTTTAGTATTAGCACATGAATTAGGTTCTCATTCATGCTTTCTTTCCTGCAGATTGGTTATTGGAATGATGCGGACAAACTGGTGCTGATCCAGGACTCCCCGCTGCTTCCAAATGACACCACTGGCATGGAAAACCGAACCGTTATTGTTACTACTATCATGGTAAGGGACCAGCATGTGCCTGTCAGCGTATACATTCACGCATGCAGCATTACTTTTTGCACTTTATAAAATGATGAAAACTGCTCTATCTTTGAGATGCTTGCAGGTCATTTTTTCAGTTTCACAAAAATCTTTTATGCAAACGTCGCTTCTTTTAAAGGTTTTACCAGATTAATATTTCTGTGCAATGCCCTAATTACAGCTTTTTTTAAAACTAATTTTGCTACAAGCCAATAACAAAAAGAAATTGAGCTCTAACTTCCCCTGTTACAAATGTATCTTCAGCAGAGAAACCCATGAAAAATTGGTTTGTATTTATCAGATTGTAAGCATCAATTCATCTTCTATCTTTCAACACCACAAGCAAATGACAAACCGATCTGAATCATTTAAAGCATCTGTCACACTGAATGGCCTTTGCATGGCATGTGAAGCTATGGCTGTAACAGTGACTCTAAAATGGCTGACTTGAGTTTTGCAGCCAGATGTTGTTGAGCGTTACATGTAGCTGCAGAGTGGAGGGAGAAAGAAAGGAAGGAGGTGGAAAATGAAGAGTCACAGCTCAGCAAAATCCTCCCTCTTTTCAGCCCCTGATGAGGAACCCCATTTTAAGAAACTGATCCCCAGTTGGACGCAAGCAAGATTTGAAAGTCCTTAATGGCAGAGTGATGGACACAACACCCCGAGCCGAAATGAGGCCCTAAAGAACCTGAACAAGAGGAGAGACACAGCAGCTATGTTAATGGACCCCCTGTTCAGAAATCTGAGCAAGAAATGGAGCCACTCAGAGCCGTAATGGAGCCCCTGGAGAGGAAAAATGAAATGCATATGAAGGAAAACGCAGGGTTTTATGTTTTTGAGAGGATGGTGCTCATGGATGGACATCTTTTAAGACTAAAATGAGTCTCCAACTCCTAACAGTGCACCGTCTCTTCACAATCAAGCTCCCATTTCAGCTGCACTGTACACCTTTATGTTTGTGTGTGTTTGTGTCACACAGTGGTCCATTTAGGCTTAACAGTAGATGTTTTTCTCAAAGACTGATAGATGCAGGACTCTAAAGTAACAGAATTGCTGTTTGCTCTAAATCTGTCACTTTCTCAGACTACCTGCTCTTACTTACAGTATGTTACACACTCAGAGGTCTACCTCTAAGCCCTAAAACAGCTTAAAAAGACTAATGCTTCCATAATCATCCCAATTCACATCCATCATATTCCAACTTTACAGCTTTATTCCATTGCTGCTTTTAAAATTGGATCAGCATGTTTGTTAGCTGTGTCTTTTGGAGCAGACTTAGTGAAATGTCGAAAGTGTACCTGTTGTCCTCTAAAAATGTAAGAACCTTTCCTTCAATGGCTACCTTTAGATGAATAATTTAGGAGTTCCACACAAAATATTGCGGCATTATTGCACCTAAAAATATAATGGGAATGTATAAAAATGAGTCAAACCGAATATAAAGATACAATCACAGCACCTGGAGACAAAATTGAACTTTTCTGCACCCCCAGATACTTCAATACATAGGAAATGTATGCAGCAGCTAAAAAAGTAGTTTTTACATCAATATCTCCATTAAATATAAAAAATAAATTATGGAATATTAAAATTTCAGACTTGTGATTTGGAAATTTATGACCAGTCTTGTACTCATTGTCAATGTTCTCTAAACCTCTAAATTTCATTGATTCCTTCAAAGGTCAAATGAAGAATGTTTTGAAGCTTACATAATTAAAAAAACTGTTATTGTTTGTTGTAAAATTGTGCATAATAAAAAGCATTCTACTAAGCTGACAGTAATGATTAAATATGTAAAAACTTTTGAGGGGCAATTTCTATGATCACTCCAAAGAGTTATGTATTTGCTGCAAACGTGGGTATTGAGCTTTAAGCAATTCAAATGTGAGTGGATACTCAGCCAGTGGTGCCAACCACCATTTAACCGTAGCAGAACAAGCTTCTAGGTGGTTCAATGCATCACATTTACAGTAGTTTTTCAAACTGCCCAAAAACATCTTATGAGCTTTCATTCTTTGCTTCCAAAGGACAAAAGGCACAAGATGTATATGCTACGCAGAAGAAAATAACACCCATATTAAGGTGCAGCAACCATTTCGCTTCAACACACAAGATGGAATGGGAATGGGGGAGTATTTATTTGTAAAAGTAAGGTAAACTGAGGAAATAGCCACAGGGACTGAAATAAATATAATTGTGTATATATATATATATATATATATATAATAACATATCTTTTTGCTGTCAAACAGATGATGTGCTCTAATTTCAGACATTTAACAGTGATATTTGGAGTGATTGGTTTCCTATCATCATACAGTCCAGACTCAGTTATTGCTCCCATCTTTCTGTTTGTTGGTCCTCATAATCAGACTTTAAATTGGTCTTCTTTCTGGCAGTAAATTACTCCTACAAGGTTTTCTGGAATTTTTCCTGTTCGAGAAAGGCATCTTTTTCTTTTACTGCTTAAGAGTCATGAAAGTTGATAGGCTGTTTGATCCACTATTTTTTTGCAACTGAAACCAATGAAAGGTGTATACATTTGCATAGTTCACACACCATTTATGGAAAGCAATAATGTATTTTTTCTCATATCCATGAGGTGGTCTGTGTTTATAAGCGATGTAACGTAGAGGATTTTGCGATTCTTTATAACATAAAGGATCTTGTGAACTTGCTATCTTAAAGGAACTGATCAGAAGCATTTGTGGTTCTTTTCCCACCTTACATTTAGCACTATCATGCTGCACATATGGTCAATGCTAACACGCATCCGCTTTAGCTAAAGAGTCCTTAGTCAAAGCCACACACAATAAGTTTGGTTTACATGAAAAGCCAGTCTGAAGAGAATTTATATGTTGTTTTTCTGTATTAGGAGAAGTGAGGGTGCTATGTTTGATTATAAGTACTCCATTCGATTATACTTATTACTGAAAAAGAGCAAACCTGGGTGGAGCTAGACATTCTCATCATCAGGGGCTTAGCCTACAAAATATTTCAGTATGATGAAGGTGGTTTGGTACAGCAAAAAACTAAGAGGTTATTCGTGCATGCCACCTGTTTAAGATTTATTGCACATTTAATCATTATTAACAACTCAATATTGTTGGGGAAATAATTGACTGTCTGAGAGGATGTTTGTAATAAGTAGCGCTGAGTCTGGATGTCTTATGCAGAACAAGTTTAATATTGTAGTTGCAGGACCTGGAATTACAAAAAACTAGACATTGTGTATAAAGAACAATTGAACTACAATTTTTTACCAGCTTCCTGTTCCATCACAGTCTTTTCACTCTCCCCTTTTCCTTTCTCTCTGCTGTCTCTACCTGTTTTGCTGCATTCATTCAGAAACCACGACAAATTACTATTATTCAATGTTATATGACATATGATAACATAAAACAGTTTCTTGTTGTTCTCTCACCTGAACTGTTCTCCTGCCTTTTGAAAAAGGACCTTATGTCCATGGTTGGCAAATAAAAAAACATACATAAGTTTCTAAATTAGGCAAGACTGAAATTAAAGGTTTAACACCGGAACACATTACAATACCCCTAAAACCGAAAGAGATATTTCTAACCCCCTTACTGCAACAGTGTCAGTGATATAGTAGATTTGTTTAACCATACACATACATATATCTATATTTACAAACTTAGGACAACTTACAAAAATAAATGTGTGGATCCATTTTAGGAAAAGTTGTGAAGTTTGAGAGAAATATGGTTTTATTGTGACAGAGATACAAATGTTTGAAAGCCAAGGGGATCAGATTTCCCCCTTTGGGGTTTGATTTGTGAAAGATATTTACTGGGACTAGCCCAATAATATACTAATTTCATAAACCAATCCTAATGTAATCAGGTGCGGAGCAAAACTTAGTGGCGCCATATTATTACATTCTATCACTAGCTCATTCATCGTGTTGAAATCCACATCTGTGCTCCCTGCATAACAAAATAAGATCGGTGTTAGCAGGGGCCAGAGTTAGCAATTACAAAAAAGTAATAAAGTGCGTGGGGCCATGACAGGTTTGGTTCCACTTTGCGGTTGATCACTGCCGGCCAGATAAATCTTAGATTGTTTGATAGTCTGATTTCTTACTTATCTGTTTTGACTCTCGCGTGAAGGATATGATGGGTGGTGTTACCCCAGTAGGGTGGTGCACGGATATCCTGAGCTGTGAAAAGGAGAAAAATCCCCCCCCACACACACACAAACGAATAGTTGTTATTGGGGATTCCCAGTCCTACAGTCTGGTTAGCTTAGTCCTAATAGCCAGACCGGTCTGTCTGTGGTACTCTGCTCTGTAAAAGTACATTTACAAAGTACACATATTAAGTTCTGAGGTGTACTTGCTCGGTTAAAACAATCTTTAAACAGCTTTTTGTGACAAATTAATACATAGGAAAAGACCAACTGACCGGTAGACCTTAAGACTGTGGTAAGATTGGAGATCCCACTAAGTACTATTATGTTAAATTTTTTGATATCTATGTATTAGCTTTGCTAAACACCAAGAATTAGTTTAGTCTAAGTTTCTTTCTTAAGAGACACATAAGTAAAAACTAAAGAGTTACAATATCCAAATCTACTATAAACGATACAAATTTTGGCTATGTTCATACTGCAGACCTTAATGCTTGATTCAGATTTTTTTGTGAAATCCGATTGTTTGCATGGTCGCTTACATTTCCAAATACATGTGCCTTGTATATGATCTCACACATGAGCTGTATTCATACAGCTAAACTGCCCTGCATGCACAGTAGAGGAAGCAATGATGTCACAAGTAAGCTCACTATGTTTACGGAGGTAAACATGGATGGTAGTTCAGGAGCAGATCTAGCAATCTTTCACTTCTTTTCCAACATTAGCCAGGGCATTAGAAATACAATCTTTTCAACAAGTCAAAAAAAAAGACCACTTTCCGCATTATCGTCCGCCATGGTTGTTTTTCTAACCGGGTCTGCATAGGAAGACAAAGAAAACTGAACGTTGTTGAGTATTAATGGCGTATAGGTTAAATGAATGCGACCTGGCCCATCAGACACAGGTCTAATTTGAAAAGATCCGATACATATCAGATTCAGGACCACATAGCCAAGTGGCCTGGGTCACATTGACAAAATTGGATTTGTGTTAGATTGTCATGAGAAAATCAGCTACAGGTTGAATATTGGCAAAAATAATGGATTTGGGACACTTCAGGCTGCAGTGTGAACTAGCCTTAGAGGAGTTCCTCATCTTTAAGCTTTGCATTATACTTTAAGCAAGGTATCTAGAAAAAGAAAACCGAGTATTGACTGAGTAATTAAGTAAATATTTTTCATTTCAACCATGAATTATATGAACTTGGAAGAAAACATTTTATCTGTTGTGTCTACCCCATGTTATGCTGTAAATTATTAGAGCTGCAGGGGATGTGTTCATTTCCCCCCACCCCAATTATTATTTCTTTGTTTTGAAGTTTAAAGCACTGAAACATAAGAGACATATTTGAGGTCTCTGGCTGTTTCTGGATGACAGGGAAATGCATGAACAGAATTGGACAAGGACAAAGTCTTGTTTGTCATTATATTGACCAGACTGACCCTGAAGCATTCATAGACTGTGTTGGCTTTAAACTCCTCCAGTGCAATTTAAACTTGGCTCACTACCAATCTGACACAAGGAACAAACTGTAGAAAAGATCCCAGAGTGATTCAGCCTCTGTTTAAGAAGTTCCGGGGGAACATTCTGTTTTACTTTTTGATGGAGTACCTTAACTACTTCTAAAGCCATGAAATAAGGAACATGGGACAGAATTTCATGCATGATGCATCTGCAATATTTAACTCCTTTTCTGCACGCTAATTATTTCAGCAAACTTGATTTCTTTTCCTTTTTTTTATAAAGTTACTGGTTGAACATTATGTATTGAAATGTGTCTGATTTCGATTATATCTCATGAATTTTAGAACTTGCAAAAGACACCTTTAATAACCAAGTTGGTTAAAAACATGGAACTTGATTTTAATTTCAGTTTGCATTCAATAAAAAGAATTTAGGTATAAATGTATTAGAAAATGAACAATTTTTCTGATAAAAAAAAAATAACTTTTGATCAAAAGAGGAAGAAATTATTGGATTGGTACTCTGACTATGAAGTTTTCATTGGACAGAAACTGTCTCTGTGGTGGCTGGTTATGTACTGACAGTACATACAAAAACATTACAGTAAATAGCCTGAAGGTAAAGGTTTTAATCAGACATGCCCAAAGTTAGTTTAGAGGTCTTCCTGCTTTAGCACAGCTGATTTCCATTGATAGCTTTTTAAGTCTTTTGCTAAACTGCAAACATCAGTTTAGCTGAAGCAGGTAAATCTCTAAAACCTGCAAGACAGCAGCCCTCAAAAGCCAACTTTAGGCATGCCTGGTCTAAATAGTCCATGTCAAGGATGTGTGTGGTCTGCAGAGCTGTTACCTGCCCTTTTTCTGACTTTATCCAATACATCTTTTGTACAACTCGGTCAAAGGGAAAATGCACTCTAATGACCCTCTCTGACACCTGGTAGTTTGCTGAAGTTTTCAACCTTTCCTAAATTTGTAGGATAGATAATGGCGATAGATAAAAGCTAGAAAGTTGTCTTCTACAGCTGCCATGAGAAATACAGTCTCTGCTTGGTCTTTCCACAGTGTCTATTTGTGTTTCCAGAAAAAGTGGTTGTAGGAACAAGAAGTGGTCCACAGCTTAGCTAGTACTGTTGAAGATGTCAGGGTTTAGTGGGTGTTCTGGAGTGATTAACCATCAGACTGACCCCGAGTACTATATCAGTTATATCGTCATGGTTTCATGATAAGAGCCAGAAAGTTTTTGGACTCTGTTGAAGAGCATGTGATCATGTATGCTTTAACTGACTCACTGCACTTTTCAGAGTTCATGTAATGATCCATAATATAGAAAAAGAACCTGTAAGAAGCAGAAACTCAGAGAGTCTCTAGGTACGATTTCTACCATTTAGGGGAAACAAGCCTATAGTTTTTTTCCTTTAGACACAAATTTAAGTGACACAGGTAAAAAGTGAAAACTATCATTTAGGTCCTCTAGATTAAAGAGATCGTACAGTTCCACCTTTCAAAAACAAAACACATCCTTTTAATAAGACATGCACCGGTCAGGATTTTTGGAGTCAAGTTGTGTCATCCCGGTTGGGACACAGAAGGGGTGCATGGCTCTAGAGGTTAGCGCCGAAGGTTAGCCTCGGCTAACCTTAGCCTCCCCTCATCTGGCTTCTACAAAGTACTACTGTCTGACTCCTGGTCAGCAGAATCCTCTACTCTACCCTATGCGTTATGTTTCATCAGTGGACTTTTTCAATCTTTTGCTATGCTCATTGAATCCTCCGCAGTTAGCCTAGCTAGTCTCATCACCTGTAGCCTATCCTCTCCCCAGCGCACCTATCTGAACTTCCACTGTGATCTTGTCTCTCCCCTTCAGCTGCCTTATCTCCTCACTCCAAAGGGCTGTCTGTCCACATTTCTGGGCAGACAGCAGACCGTAGCTCCAGAAGGGGCATGGCTGGCCGCCGGTTATTATGGTGCTCCCTTTCCTTTGATGTCCAGGTGATTCATTCAATTATTTTTGGGAACTCTTACTAAAACAAACATGGAGCAAGAGCAGGAGAAAGAAGCATATCCGCTCAGAAAAACAATTCATCAACAACACAATGACCGCGCATAAAATCTGTGCTCCACATAATAATCAGCCGGTCGCCATTCGCGACCGATCATGTGAAAATTAGGGCAAGGACAATTTCCTAGAACTGGCAATTGACTAATGTAAGTCTGCCTTTGATAATGTCACACTGTGACCAACATCACTGTATTGCATTAGGATTGTATGTGACAAAAGTAACACAAAGTTTTGTTTACTTGCCTTCTATCATTTCTGTGGCCTTTCAATCCGATACCTAGAAATGGAATCCTGTGAACCAAACTGCAACTGGGGGATGAAAAGACTCCAGCGTCCTCAGAGTTTTGTTAGAGAACATTAGAGAACAACCAGCATCATGAAGTTAAAAGAACACAGCAAACAGGTCCAGAAGAACATGATGGAGAAGTTTAAATCAGGATTGATTACTACAACTGAGTTGTCAAACTCATTGTTATTTCAGACCACATCAGCATGAACAAGTCTTTAGTTGAAGATCAATCTTTTCAACTCAAAAACCATGAGAAATATCACAGATTAGAGAAGAGAATGACTATGCAGCAAATCATTAAGAACAGATAAGAACACATCTGATTGGTAAACTAAATGGCCACTAGATTCTTATGTTCAACCACTTTATTTGGATGTATGAACACATATGTGTCAGACACTATTAGATACTGAGGTTTTCCCCTCATCTAAGTCTCTACCTTATGGCATGATTGTCTTAGACTCTTACGAGTTGAAAAAACTGATTTAGTGGCCTGGATTTGGCCCATGGGCCTTGACTTTGACATGTGTTCTTGGAAAAATATCCCGAGCTTTGAACTTTTCCCATAACTTTGTTCATTCCTTCATGTGAACATGAAACAAGATGGATCAACTGCAGACCTACCAAGACATGGGATTCCACCTAAACTAACATGCATGGAAAAAAGACAAAGAAACACAGAAAACTATTTACATTAAAACAAGCAAACATCTCTAAAAAGTATTTTTCATGAAGGACTTTTAGGTCAGTCTTTAAAGCCTAAAGCCCTGTTTCTACATGAACCATTTATCATAGTCATATTTTTATGAGGGTGGCTTAGGTTTGAAGTAGACGGCATCTGGACGACTTCTCTTGTGTCTTGAAAATGAATCTTCTCTTATCCAAAAGGCTTCTTCAGTGTGGAAGTTGTCTTAACTTATAGATTTATAAAGCAATGTGCAACATCAAAATGAACCAGAGCACACAGCAATACAATTATAAAACTCAACAAGTTTAGAAAATGTGGCAAAACATTAAAAGGCCTTTCTTGGGAGGACTTTAATTTATACAGGGGATGCATGTACCTTGGGGAAACTGATAGATGGATGTGTAGATCAAGGACTACAATATTTTGCTACAGATGACTGGTCAAAAACGTTGTCTTATTGTTAAAAACAACATATTTATTATTTTCCAATAATCTTACAAAAAATAAGTGAGCTGAATGTTTAACTGAGCTTTGAGTTTTCATATATAGCTTAAAATCATAAGATTCATTTTGAATAGTTTAGTATTTTATTTTTCTCTATAAAGCCCATGTTTGTCTTATTTCCATGATTTTCTGTCTGATGCTGTCTGGATGAGTTCCGGCCTTCGTAACTGTGGTCTTAACCCTCATTTAGACCATAACCTCCCCTTGCAGCTGCACATTGAGTGTTCTTCAGGTGGATTAAAACAACCAGCACAGGGAACAAGTAAAACCCACCGGTGAGCCTCTTAAAGTGCTTCATCTTCTGTTCAGTGAAATAAAAACTGCAATGATGCCTGGAGTGGCTACTTATGAGCGAGACTTAGGACTGAGTCACAGCTCAGAGCGCCCTGATGGGTTTTGGCTTCGTACAAAGTGGTGGAGTCATTTGGACTGCTGGCCATTTATCTGATACTGATTACTTCTCCTGACCAAACAGAACTAGCAGCAGATTGTTTGTCCTGCACACAACACAAGCGCTCGAACACAGACCCAAACAGGCAGACTCTACGTAGAGCAAACATGTCCTGTGGGGTTATATGTGCGGATGTACGTATGGATTTGGATCATCAAGTGGGTTGTGTGTTTGCTTTAGACAGCGTGTTTAATTAGTCTCATTTGGCGGTGAGTAAAACAGAGTGGTTGTGATTATTGATTAGTCTGTCATCCATGCTGCCTTTCACTGTGAAGACCTCTGAAGGATTGTTCTGTCTTCTGACAGAAACATTAACTGTCTCATTCAAACACACACATACCTCACCTCAGTTTTAAACATTTACACAATTGAATAGTAAAGATATTTATGACTTCAAGTATAAATAATTTTATACCCGTTAAGGATTTTATTTAAAACTGAAACTTGCAATTTCCCAGTAAAGTGAAAGAATATCGCTTATAGTTTACATTCTTTACAAAAAAAATCTGAAAACTTTGGCATGAATACGAACCTTTATTAACGTATAGGGGCACCGTCACCTGCAGGTCTTTTTAGGTTTGTCTCTGTCAACTTTAAAGAAAGCTAGAGCTCAGTTGAATTGGATAGAAGAAATCTGTGGAAATCAGTTTTTAGGTTTTGGAACAAATTCTTAGTGCGATTTAAGTCTGGACTTTGACTAGGACATTTAAAGGATGAATCTGCATTGATCTAAATCACTGGTTCCAAACCCTTTCAAATACTCCTGTCCTGCAATGTTGGCAATGTTATAGGTGCCCTTGCTGCCACATCTTACTTATTAATAAATAATTAAGAGGCTTCTGCAAGAATAATGTCTGCTGAGAAAGTTATGAAATTATTCAAAAATAGGTGTGCTGCTACAGAGAGAGAAAGATTTTCTTTCAGGATTGGCTTGAATTTAGCTCCATCTATCATCCTGTCAAATTTGACCAGTTTCCAGTCCCTGCTGCAGAAAAATATAATGCTGCCACCACTGTGTTTTACTGTTGTGACAGTGATTCAGGGTGATTCGCTCTCCTCTGTCAGATTATATTACACAGAGCGGGAGTTCTTGATAAGGGAAATTCTCTGTTCGGTAGAATTAGATTTCAATATTGGAGTCAAAGGGGGCTGTTATGCAAATGCCCACAACACACTTTAAATTTTGTTGTAGTAAAATGGACCTGTTGCTCAAAATTGCTAAAGATATTTTTGATTTTTTTTATATTTCTCGGGTTTTGCTTGACCCCCCCCCCCCCCCCCCCCCCAAAAAAAAGACAAAAAACACATTAAAGCTTGTGCTTGTGATGTGATGCGTGAAGTTTTCTGTGTGAGCCGATATCGAGCCTCATACCATTATGTTTTTTCTAAAAGACACAAATCTCATCCATGTCGCTCTGACTGATTGGCAACAGGTCTGGTCCTGCTGTCATCCATCAAAATTAAACAAGGTTCATATTTTGACAGAATAAAATGCCTCTGGAAGTGCTGGAAGGAAACAGGTGGAATCACAAACAGCTCCAAAACACCTCAGCTGTACGGTTTAAACCTTCGTGACACTTTCACAGGCAGAGCTGACGTGCTGATGACTTTAGGGGTAACAGTTCCCAGAATGTGATTGGCGGGTACATCCCCTCAGACATGTACAAATAGCTTAATTCATAGATATTTAATTTAATTTATTTAACTGATTTAATTGATTTAATTAAAAAAAAAACCCTGCTATATTAGGGATTACCTGCGATTAACACACATTTTTAAGTTTGTCTTTACTTTCTAGCCCCAGTTTGTTTTGCTGTAAGGCCTGTTAAAGTTATTCAAGCAAAGCCTGTGTAACAACATGAAGTAGATTTAAAGGTCTTAAAATACAGTATATATGATGCCCTGATGTAATGAAACTCAACACAGAGAAGTTAATTAATATTTATTAGGTTGGAAAGGATTAAAAAGCTCATTTGGGCTCCAGAAACACTGGTGGGAATCTTACCCACACATTGAGAAAGCATACAATGATGGGCAACCTTCTGGGAATGTTTGGCCTACCAAAATTACAGTGATACTGCTATGATTAAAGCAGGTAGCAGTACTGATGGTAGTCTGGGTTGGTGCCAAGCTTCATCCTATCAAGCATGTCGGCAGAAGGAAGAATGAAGGCTCTCAATTGCCCTAGAAGACAGCTAAACCGACTTTTGACTTTAGAGAACCCAGTGGACCAACACCAGTTGAAAAATGGCTCCCAAAATTCCCATTCATTCATTCCTGAACGGAAAACCTTCACACTGAAGCTCATTCAACATAAATTCTGTGTATCGCCACTCTTTAATCTCGCTCTGGTACCTTGATATCCAAATTAAATGCAAAATGTTCCTTCATTATAAGATATGGTTTTGGACCACTAAGGAAGAGCCCAGCATGTCCAGATTTTGGAATAAAAGCCAGTGATAACCATGGAAGTCAGACACAAACAACTAGTTTTTAAACTGTTTATTTTCCTTTGCTTTTCACTTTTTACATACAGACATTTTCACTAGTTATGTTCCACAAGGGGTGAGTAAACTGAGTGCAGGGAAGCTATATTTGTTGTTATGTTGCAGCATTTAATGTCTATTCATTATGTCCGATTACCTACATGAATATGTAAAACCCCGTAGTTAATCTAATGTATTCAGTTTGCTAATACAAAGATAAATATACTCATAAATGTATTAATGGCAAGATATTTTACAAAATCTAGTCGGTCTCTGGTGAACTGTTTTGAAAATCGGCATCTTACGATCGTTCTGATTTCTGTTCATGTTATTTCTATAATTTTACTGGAATCTGGCTCTGATGTGCAGTGAAAATAGAATAGACACATTTTGCCACATGGTTGTCTGCCCAATGCTGCATTTAGTAGGCTACTGGCTGCATATTATCTGTAGAGTTTGTAAGACCATAGAAGGAAATGCATGCCCAAAACTCCAAAAAGAAAAAAATTAGGGCAGAGTGGTTTGGTTTCACAGTCAAGGAGTAACACAGAAAATCTGAATGGCCATCACTCTGAGGATCTTAATAGATCTTCTGTAAAGTAAAACAGTTCTAATGTTGATGGTTCAGGACAGTTGTTGCCCATTTCCTGTCTGTCTGAATGTCAGTGGCTCCTGAACTTTTGACTCCAGCTGCACTCCACATTAATGATCTCTCCTTAATTCTTAAAAGGGTTTTTCCATCGTAATCCATCTGAGTTTTCAGTTTTCTATGTTATGTATGTACGTTTTTCCATCCAATAAACTAACCCTTAATAAGCCTGAATAAAACACCCAGTGAATCCCAAGGTTTTTCAGCGAAGACCTTTAATGGTCAGTAACTGTCAACTGAAAAGTCACTGACCAATCAGTCTTCAGGATTGTACAGCAGAACATTCTGTATATTCTGTATAGAAATCATGTTTAAATTGTCCAAAGTGATGAACTTTTAAATATATCACTTTGTGGATTGACTGCACCTGTATGCATCACTGTCAATAAGATGAGTGAGGAAAGAAGTGGCTAAAATCAAAAAAATAAAGACCTTCAAAAAGTTTGGAGGACTATTAATAATGAGGACATTCTGTAAATCTTACAACATTTGACTCATTTGGATGAAAATATGGAGAAGTCTGACCACACTAATCTTGTGAAAGCAGTGAAGTGAAGCGTTTACTTCTGAACACACCTTATTTTGACCCAACACCAATGCGATGTGCCATTGTTATGTTGTGAGGTAAAATTTAGTTCTGCCGCAGGCTCAGCCAAGTATTTTCATTCTCCTTCTCACTGCGGAGTCTTTGGTTTACCTTGTCATGGCCCAGGGGCAATGTCAGCCAAACACGTCTCTGGAATAAATTGCTCTCTTTCTCAATATGCAACATGCCGCCTTCCATGACAAAAGTAATTTGTTTGGAAACATGAGCAGAGAAAAGCATGCGAGGCTTACATTTAGATGACTCTCTGAGGAGAGGCGAGTCTAATGATGTAGAACTGGTCACAGTGTGGAGAGATGCAGCAGCCCGCGATGGCTTTTAGTGTTCGAGTCGAGCTGAGCTTGTTTTTGGTAATAAGTCATCCACTTTGACTGCGGCTCATTTGTCTCCTTAGCCTTAAATCTGTATCCTTTTTCTGCTTAGTCATGTTTCTTCTGCACTTTGTTTTAACTTCAGCAGGTTCATTGTAATGTGCTGTTCACGCATCATCAACCTGTCAAAATGAAACCATATGGATATTCTTCTTTTCATTGTCTCTGGAACCTTTATTTTAAAGGATAACTTCTTTTATGTAAAAGAATACCATTTTCCCTCCTTTGGTATGAAGTGTTTAAGTTTGAAACTATTTTGACTTCATTTAGTATACCTGAGTCTTTCAGTGACTCTTTAAAGTAACTTAGACAAGAGAACATGTCAGTAAATAAGGCATATGAGTGTTGATTTTAATATGTCATATAAGAAACTTGATAATTGGCTTTAAACCTTCACATCTCTACACTCAGAGAGATAATTAAGCAGTTTAAAAACATTTGGATTCGTGCTGCACTAGTCGGGATGAAGAACCCGGGTTTATCTTTCACCACACACCATGACCAAGATGGAGTTGAAGGGGAGAGGGCCTGAGATGTGGAGTAAAGACTTTAGCATTGCATGCAAATTAAATGACTTTTTTGTTTTTGTAATCATGCTAGGAAAAAAAAAAGTTTTCTTCTGTTTTAACATCATAAACATAAAGATGTGCAGTTTGCCCAACTTTAAGCATAACAAACACTCCAGGTGGTTCTGCTATGAAACAAAGGATGAAGAGCTGGAAAATTACATTGTGCCTTCTTTTAAGTTTTAGGAAGATCTGTTAATTTTCAGAATAAACTAACATATTATAATTTTAATGTTTTATTCAGCAAACTAATTATGCTGATTGGTCTAACTTTGGAGTTACTTTATGTCAAGCATGAGACTAATGTTCATATAGTTTTACCTATTAAATCATCAATGTATTATATAAACCTCATAAAGGCACCTATACATTCTGGTTGTATGTAAGCGTTCACTTTGGTAAGGGCAAATTTTAACCATTGCTTTTCAGAGTCATTCTGTGCCTTATGTTTTTTGATAAGGCTAACGCCCTTTATCAGCGTTGTACCCTGTAAGCATTATGGTTACTGCAGATTTTTGCAACTAAAACAGAAAACTAGTCTTATTTCCTCCAGCTCCTGTTCTAGGATGTTAAGAAATTATTGTATTAAGGTTTGGAAAATAAGGATCATAAACAAGCTGCATTTACTGGTTCCTAAAAGATCCCTGCCAACCAGAAGGTGGCTAATTTTACCATCACACCTGTAATACAGATCTAAATTAACCCCGTCATGATGCTTCCTGCCTCAGGAACTAGACTGAGCCGCTCAGTAATTACATGGTTGGTAGTTCGACCCTGGCTCCTTCTGTCCATACAGTGAAGTGTCCTTGTGTCAAACACCGAAGCCCAAAAAGTTGTCAGATGATCACCTTACATTGTTACAGAGTTTTTGTAAATGGCCTAGAGGTGCAAACGTGCTGCAAATGTATAAATATGCTGCTAATACAAGACAGTAGTAAAACAAGGCTAACTAGCAAAAAATTAAATAAAACTCAAACATACAAATTACATACAAAAGGAAAAGAAGCACTAAGGAGAAATGTTGTAACCACAGAAAAAAGGTGAGGCATGTTACAAATACATGTCTGCAAACACAGAAACAATGCTAAAAAAAAGGTGCAAAAGAAAAATAATGCTAGTCGCAAAAACAAATATATGTTAAAATCCACAAGCTAGCATTGGGAAAGTGATCAGTAGAGGGAATGAACCATTAACTCATATGGAACCAGAGCCTTAGTGAAGACATTAACAGGATCCTCAGAGAGAATATGTTTGGTCCACAGAATCAGAAGTCTGTCTGGCACTTGATTGAAGTAAAATAAAATCCAGTCCAACCAAGTGCCGACAAAAGTTACCTAAATAGTGAACAGAATTCACTAGTCTCCATCTAAAAGAGTCTCCAGTCTTAACAGTGTCCAGCTCAGTGTAATTTAATCTGAACTGTTCTGTTTCTAGCATCAGGTGTGTTAGATTACATTTGAGAACAAACAGTAGATCAAAAGAACAAAGCTCACAGATCAATGACGAAATTGTGAATAAGCTTAAAGCAGGGTTTCACTCTAAAACAATATTCCAAGCTTTAAATATCTCCCAGAACTCTGTACATTCCATCATCTAAATATATGGAAAGAGGATAGAGCAACTGCAGATCTGCACATCATGGATATCTGCCTAAACTGACAGACTGGACAAGGAGAGCATTAATCAGGAAAGCAGCCAAGAGCTACAGAGATCCACAGTTCTGGTGGGAGGATCTCACACCTGAACAGCTATTTGTCAGACACTCAACTTATAAGTCATATTAATTTTACCTCGTGGTTATGGACTACTTTCTTTTTTGTGTTTTTTAACAGGATAATCATAAAACCTTGTTTATTAAGACACAGTAACTGATTGAACTGTAAGTGAAATATTCATTACGTAGCATCTTAATGTTGCCAGGTACTGGCACTGGCTATTCTTGACTTTAGCTAATTGTCAATTATGTTGTGTGTTATTAAAATTCAGCTTTTAACATTTTGCAAAGATCAAATTCTTACTTTGGTCTGAGACTGAGTTCTGTGGATTATTCTCGTCGACCCACACCCTCATATCATGATATTATGTCTCTGTGTTTTATCTCAAATATCTGGTGTGCTGTGTTTAAAATACAAGATTTTAATTATCCTATGTGTACTTTTCATTTATATATGGAAATATTTGAACAAAAATATCTTTTTGAAATTTAAATTAAACATATTTGAATATTCTGGGAGTCATCATCCTGCAGATTCCAACTGCAGAAGTAAGGCGCCATCATTTTTACAATGAATATCGGTATTAAACTCGGCCCCAACAGGAATTTAAGGACATCTTGTTAAATCTGCTTCCTCTATGTTTAGGTTTCTCATCGCCTACTGACAGGATTGGGTTTAGGTTTGCTAAAAAACTTCCAATATTATTAAAAAACAAACAAAAACAAAACTAAAGAGCTTAAATTAAATCTTTAAAATGCCTTAAGTTTTTAAATATAAGAATTTAATCAAAAAGATTTCAAAAATGCAAGCCAAATAATCCAACTGCCGATGGGCACTACCAATATGTATTGTAAAAATGGCAGAGCCTTGCCCCTGCAATTCAGTTCCTCTCCCTGTCATTCCACAAATAGACTTAAGGTCTATTATTGTGGAATGACAAGGAGTTAACAATGTAGGGATTCAAAAAAACCTTGAGACTCTCATTAGATTACTGCTTTACAACAGTGCTAGAATAAATGACAACGATTCTGTTAGCTGGAGGAAACCAATATTTTTCTGTGACTGCCAGTGTGTCAGTACAAACCCTGTGGGTCCCATCGGTCTGTCTGACTTTTTGGTTTCACTGGTCATGTAGGAAGGTCCCTATGTGATGCTAAAGAAGAACTGGGAGATGTACGAGGGAAATGACCAGTACGAGGGTTACTGCGTGGACCTGGCCTCAGAGATCGCCAAACACATCGGGATCAAGTACAAGATTTCCATAGTACCAGATGGAAAGTACGGCGCCAGGGACCCAGAGACGAAGATCTGGAATGGCATGGTCGGGGAGCTGGTGTACGGGGTAGGTGACACCTTTATTATTTACTCTTTGACTTAGCGTTTATCTTGCTCTGAAGGGTAAAGTAGGGCAGCATTTCTTGGGGTTTGTGGCTGGTTTTTTAGATGGTTGTGTACTTCACTGCTGGTCTATGTTGAACGGCTGTTTCTTCAAAACAACATGAAAAAATGTTCAGGTTCAGTTGTTTTTGACCTAAATGTTTGAGAACAGAGACCTTTAAAATAAAGAGAATTAGAGCTGGAAAAAAAAGTTTGGTGTCTTGTTTTACTTTCAGAAACATTAATGCTTTAGATCATATAAAACAATTTTTAATGGCAGACAAAGAAAACCTGAGTAAGTTATAGACAGCAGTTTTTAAATGATGATTTTATTTATGGGAAAACATCTATCGAAATAAACAAGGCGCAGGGGGAAAAATTTATTTCCTCCAAACCTTATGACTGATTGTTCCACCATTAGCAGCAACAGGTGCTTACAAGATATGCATTAGATATTATTCTTGTTTTCTCTTTAACCTCCTGGAGGATTTGTCAAGGAACCCGGGGTTATTTTGCTAGGTTAGCCAATTGTTTTGAAGGTTCCCCACTGTTCCATGTTTTCTACATGTTTGGATAATGGTTATCACCATGTTTCAATGGAGATTTAAAGCCCTAGAAACTTATAAATCTGTTATTGACTTTTCTTAAAGCAGGGTTTTATTTGCTTCTCACTAACAACTTTCAGCCTACTTCCGGTTGGATCTATTCAGAGGTGCTTTGATTCTGCAGATCTAGATGTACTCAGGCCTGGTAAGTGAGATTGAATCCGAAAAAATGCGGTTAGTCAAACAAAGGGTGGATTCTTTTTCTTTGAATAAGTCGTTTCATACTTTCTTGGGTTTTTGTCTCCTTGGATTAAAAAGTTTGTTGATGTAAAACATCAAAGGTTTTTTGGAGGAGTTTTTTTTAGAAATGTAGACAAGAAATGTTTTAAGGGATTTTTTTAAATAACTGTGCATGGGCAAGACAGTCCTACCGGCTCTTCACTTCTCATGCGTGAGCACGAGCAGCTCTGTTTATGGTCTGGATGAATTGCTCAAAGACACAAAAATAGAACAAGAAGATGTTTACACTACACTGTATCAGATTCGGTAGGAACTGGCAACTTACTGGACACAAACGTTAAAAGTCTATGCGCACAAAGGAAAAAACAAGCAGAGTGAATCTGGGTAAACCAACAGATAAGAAGATCTCCTTGGAATTTGACGTTGAATGAAGATCAGCCACTTTACCTTTTATGTATGAAGAGAAAAACATGAAAGAAATATGTATCTTATATTTACAAGGGTGAATAGATAAATTGGGGCTTTTTCTACAGCATGAACCAATGTGGAGCTAATATTTTCTCAGCTGAGCCCTAAAACAAAGCTCCCTGTTTAACAGCTACTAACCTTCTCCAATGGGCATCAGATATGGATCGTTACTGCAGCATCTTGTATATAAAACCTGCTCCACCATGTAGGGGCTTGAACTGAGCCTTCGAAGTGATCAGGATGCCTCCTGAGCAAGAAAGACACACAATGGAAAGGAATCTATTAACTTTGTCGTCATATTTTTAGAGTTCATGTTTTAGCAGATTTTAATCTCTCAGTCTGCTCTGCAATAATACTTTGGAAATGGTGATAAATATTCTGTTTTAAGCTTTTGAGTCTATTTTGTATCATAAGTGATTGAGCGAGTGAATGTTGAGGGTTTGAAAGTGAGCTGAGGTGCCATAGATCACTGTCTAATGGAGCTAAATATTAATTAACCATCTGTTTAAAGCAGAATGAACACTATTCAGGGTTCATTCTGGACTGGATGAAAGCTAGTCTACTTTCACAGGTCACACCGCTAACAGGTATTTCTTACATTTAAGGTCCACAATAAAGTGGTTGGAATGCTTTATCCTAATCAAAGAAAAAGACTGCACAAAATGTAGGGTTGTATGATTTGTTGTGTGTACAGATTAGTTGAAGTTAATATATCTTCCTGCTCAGATAAAACAAGCTGTGTAGCCATGTGTTTTTTTTTCATGTTTTTCAGCCTGTCGGTAATTAAATTATAAACAGAAGTTTTTAAAGCAGGCACGGAGAGGAGGACATGTATGCAGGGTTTTGGTCCAACTTTTGATGGGGTTAAAGAGGAGAAGCGGAGGTGTGGAGCTTGTTGAAGCTTGTTAAAGAGGTGCCATTTGATGAGGCGTGTTTCTGCTGTTGACCTTGCTGTTGAGAACAGACGCAGTGATGTGAGCTCGTGAAGGAGTTTTAGTTTATATGTAAGGTAAACAAATAAAACATATCTTAAAACTCTGTTTATCTAAGCAATGATACATTAAATCTGTTCTCCTTATTTTTATAAAGTCATGGGATAAAAATGTCTCCCTTTTTGAGGATCCTTTGGTTTGTTAACTGAGTAACTGAGTGCTAAGTAATATAACCAAACAAATAAAACTCTTTAAATGTCCTATAAAACATGATTAAAAAAGGATCTCTATTATGGAATAAACTAGGAGATTTATTAATGCATGTAGATCACACTAGGGAACATTCTGAATCAACATTTAAAAATAGGTTTGTCCTGTTAAAACCTTAGGACATTCATCTTGGTGGTCCTGACAGCTGTTATTAGAGTGAACACCATAGTTAGATACCTGATGCATTCTGAGATTCATGGCTGGGTAGGAGCCAGAAAAGCAAATATATGAACCCAAAATAACAGCATGTGTTTTAGCTTTACCTCCACTGAAACATTCAATTGTCTTAAAATAATTTTTAGTACTTTTCATTCAATTCCATAGCAAACATAGCAAAACCAGAACATGTTATTTAGGATTGTAATTGAATATTCAGTTGTTTTTTTACTTGTCTGACTTTTTTTTTACTAAAACAGGAACTTGTTTATGATCTGTCCATCATTTATATATAAAGTCCAAGGAAGCGTCTCGCATTAATCAAGTGTTTTAAAAAGTCCTGTGTTGTTGATGTTCATTCTATGCTGCCTCTTCAAATCAAAGTCAAACAGACCATTAAGCTCCAGAGTTGATCTAGCTCTCTCTCTCTCTCTCTCTCTCTCTGTCTCTCTCTCTCTC
>JAUZNJ010001967.1:2764-18701 GCA_034780135.1 Jordanella pulchra | reverse complement strand
TATCTATCTATCTATCTATCTATCTATCTATCTATCTATCTATCTATCTATCTATCTATCTATCTATCTATCAGCATGTAAATGTGTCTATGAATGGCTCATTGAATATATGAAAACAGAAGCAAAGCAAAGTGCTATACAAGCAGAGGTCATTTAATATTTTATTATACTATAAACCATTGTGCAAAAATTAGTAAAATGTTTTATCAAGTTTTATCGTAGTTTTATGTTAATCATTGAATGATTTACAAATCGTTGTTATTTTCAGATTTAGATTTCTGCAATTTTTGCACATTAAAAGAATAATACATCTGAAAACCTAAAAATATTGCAGAATTTTTACATTTTGGGTTATTTATTTTGCATTTTTTGCACAGTTATTTAAGTAGCACCTGTGATTCTGTTGATAAAGCATGCTCCATGCTAAGTTTGAAAAAGGGGAGTTTTTAACGTCAATAAAATATCAGTGGGAAACCTTCTGTTGGATTTCACCAAAAACAGGCTCCTTCTGGACACAATGATCCCTTTAGAGACATCCTTAATACTACTGGGGCTATTAAAGAATACAATCTGAACTCTGTAATTTTTTACCTCCTAAAGATTTTATACTTGTTCTTGCAAATAAAATGATCAAGGTTTTCTGGTTGAAACCTCAACCCCCTATAGTATTTAAATGGAAGAATAGGGTAAGGAAAGTATATTATATGGAACAAATAACAGCACATTAACAGATGTAATGTGACGTGTTCATAGAAAAATGGACCCCATGTCAAACATTCATTTCAAACCACACTTATGGTAATTGTGGCTGCTATGCTGGAGATGATATATATCTGTATTCTACATTTACTTTGTTTTCTTTCTCTTTCTCTTTCATTACTCTTCCCCTCTGAACTGTGGACTAAAAGGCCCTGTATGGAGCACAATACAAGCAGCTTTATATATACAGTTTATAGTAAGCATATATGTATGACGTTTTGAGTACAAACAAGTTTAAAAAACAACAAAAAACAAAATATTACAACAACAAAGATCAAGTTGCTGTTATTTAACAGATTTCTATACCTACTCAGGTTCACCCTCAGGCGATCTGTGTCAGAAAAGTTTTAGGTTTTAATAGTTACATAGGGAATGAGTCAGAGCACAGCAGTGGGAGTGATCAGGAGGAGTGGAGGTGGACGACTCCTGGATTTAATTTTGTAACTAGGATTATTCACTCAGTTGAGAAGATAAAGAGCAGAATCAGAGAAGAAAGCACATTCTCTGTACTTTATACAGACTCTTTAAGTGGTAGAATGCTTAATATTTCAATTATTTTAGCTATTTCCTTAAACGTTTTTGCTTCTTGAACGTGTAAAATCAGTTCTCCATTTTATCAACAATAGTGACATCTAGTGGTACGAACAGTCTTTATACAGCATGTAATACAAATAGTTTCCTTAGGGGGCTAAAAACATTGATTAAGAGTTTAAGTTTATTTCAAAAAATATTAAACATTTCCATCTAAGGTTAAAATGTTTCCGATAAATGTGGTTTAAGGAAAAGCTCTGGTTTAATTTAGATTACAAAGTGAAAAAGACAGATTTCCTCCTTACACGGTGTACTTGAAAGCACCATCACAAGCAGGCAGACGAAGGCGGGTCTCTTTGAAGTGGAATCGTTTTCTGGTTGTATTTCGGTGAGACTTCTCTTCCAAGGTAATTATAATGTAAAAAAAAAAAAACGTTTTTAGATCATTGTAACATAATGTTTAACCTGTATAAGCTGTATAATTTGATTAAAGATGTATTGAGCCTTAATACAATACATACATAATTATTTGGTCATGAAGCTAATTGAGAAGCTTGTTGGCTGGGTGGGCTTTTGCTAATCAGTCAAAGCCGTTTTATGCAACCAGTAGTTTTTATCGCACTAAAAATGTAAAATATTCCTGTGACAAATGAAAAGCTACAGTGTTTCTCTTTTTGCACTTTTTGGAATAGGCGGAATCTCGATTAAGCATTAAATTAATTTTCACAAAAAGAGACAAAATATCTCGTTGGGTTGATAATTTCAAAGAAGCTACAAGTCTTAAATCCTCAGTGATGTGTTTTGTATTATTCTTAAAGGCACAGGTTAAATTTAATCTTTTAGTAATTTTGACTAATTCATGTAGTTATCTCAAGAAAGAAGAAGATTATAATTCAATTGTCCATTTTTATAACTACCACTTAAATAAATGGAATAAAAAATTGTATAATTTCTATACACTATACATGAGATTTCTCAGCTTTTTCCAAATTCTTGTGGCACTCAGAGATGTTTGTCTCATGCAAATGATTGTGCCACCTTGTAAACTTGTAAAAAACATCTGTAAACTCCACAAATAGTCGTAACATAAATGCAATTACAGAAACAAAAGTATCAAATATAATTTTTGCTTAACCTGTGCAAAAATTGGCTTCTGTATCCTATCACTCATCTAATCAGTCTATCAGTAACTCATGGAGTCGTTCCTCAGAATCTGAAGCTGGCAAAAAGTAACTCCCGTTTACAAACCAGGCGACAAAACAGACGCAACTATAAGCCAAATAGTGTTTTTCTAATTATTACAAAGATTGCTGAGGAATAGGTGGCTAAATCAATCATAGAACATTTGAAAAAAGGTCATCCATCCTTACACCCGATGCAGTTTACATTTAGCACCCACCATTCAACATAAACTGCTGTTTGTGTTTAGTGTGTAATGTAAATATCTTATTTGTCTGTGACATCAACCTGCCAGGAGTGCTACAGATAGAAATTAGCTTAACGCTATAATCTGGCAAATTTACAGTGTCTACTGTTCATAAATATGCATTGCCCTTTATTTTTCTAAATAAAGTAAATTTATAAAGTTTAATTCCTAATGTCAGTAATTGATGCTTACTGCTAATACAACTGGCAATATACATTTTTCATGAGATATAAAAATAACTGTTATGTTGTATTTATCCATGTAGGTCTTGATGCATTAGGGTTTGCCAACCAGAAGCAGGGTTGGCAAATCTCTGCATTAGGGCTGGGTGATTAATGCTCCTCTGAAAAACATGTAATGGAAATACAACTGATCTATTTTTCATTTATTTATTGACCAAATCAAATTACATATTACTTTCAATGAAATATAAAAGTCTTGTAACCATTTCCAGATAAACTTTGAATTTTGTGTTCCTTTCCTTAAGATCTATGGTGTAATTTTTGTGCCACCGGTCGTTTGAAACCCAAATGCAGAGATGAAGTTTCACTCATAGAGCCTAACTTCATCTCAATGGAATGGAAACGCCAGCCACCAGCGCACCCTGGCAAAACAGCAAAATTAAGTTTTATTTCTTTTATGGGAAAACACCTGTTTTTTTTTCTGCCATGGGAAAATTTTCAGCGGTTATCGTAGTGAATGACGGTAACGGTAAACATTCGGTTACCGCCCAGGCCTACTCTGCATTACTATTCTGCTTTTTTTCTATAAATAAGCAGGTAAACACTTTTTAAATTACATCGTTGTTTGCGTTGGTTCATTCTAAACAAACGGAAATAAAACAGTGAACCAAACTAACTTAATCACGAAATTATGTATTACTATTATCCGAAATTATATAACAAATGTGAAAAATATAAATGTAAAAGAAAAAAAAACGGAACATTCTTTTATAATTTTTTGGCAAGGGCGCCGTCATGCTGCAGTACTCCAAGCGGTGACATCACAGTGTTGGTTGATGTGATTGAATACATTGGATATACGGGCGAAATATCACAACCATGAAATGCTCAAGAAATTTGGTATGATGGAAGACAAAGCTGAAAGGACACTCAAGCCTCTAAATCCTATTGCTGGAAAACATTACAAGATCTTTTGAAAGGCTTAAAAAACTACTCATGAAGACTCCTTTGAAACATAAGCTCTGGTATATAAAAAGCAAAAATAAAAAAAAGGAAGGAAAAGAATAGATCTATGAAATAATAATGTGTCTTTTTCTTTTTTTTTAGGGCATGCCATGAATGACCATGAGGATTTGGACTTCATCACTGAACCTTGGATGTCGCCTCCGAAAGGAAAAGACCAGAAGAAGAACAAGAAAAACGTCAAACATAAGAAGAGCAGACCCATAAAGCCACATGAAAAGGTCCAGAAAGAAAAGAAAAAGTCCAAATTGAAAGAAAAAATGATGGAAAAGAGGGAAAAGACAAAAGAAAAGAGGAAGGAAAAGGACAGAGATGAGAAGAAAGGGAAGAAAAAAAAGAAAAAGAATTTCGCTTTGAATCTTGATGACTTCAAATTTATTGAGAGCAGCCAGAGGCTTTCTGCAGGAAGTCAACACAAGCATCAAAACTCTTCCACTGAAAAATCAGTGAAAGAGCCAAAGAGTAAAAAGAGTCAGAAGACAGTGGCGTTTGGTTTGTTACCTTCATACATACCCGTCAAACGTCCCATATTGACCTCTTCAGCACTGAAACAAACCAAAGCTGTGAGACAGGAGGAGAGTGGATCCTGGGCGATGCGAAAAGGCCAGATTCAACCACAGGAAAACGACTCTCAGTATAACAGTGATGACATAAACAGCCAGGACCTCTTTATCACCCAGAAGAGGTTCAGAGCTTCGCCCTCTGAAACTTCCAGCAGTGAAGCCAGCGAAAGAGTTATTTCTGAATCTCCCCATTCGTTCACGCAGCGAGACAAGAACCAGCACGCTGCTGCGGGAGAGATAAAAAGATGCAATGAGACATCAGATAAAGGAAGAGAGAGGGCGATAAAAACAGAGCAAATGGTCGAAGACATTCATGAGTTTCTGAAATCCTCTAGAGAAATATCCTTCCTGATAAACCAAGCAGAGATAAAAGTGTCTGAACATGAAGGGCACCAACTGGGGAATCCTCTCTTGGATGATCCTTTGGTTATAAACCCCACCCCAGATGCTGTTTTGTTCCAAGATGGCTCCTCATACCGCTCACACGCTGGGGAGCCGCCCATGACTCGTGGTGTAAGAAGCACTTCAACTCAGACGGAAGGCTTCTTCACCACAGAGCTCTCCTCCTACCTCAGCTACTGCCGGAAACACAGAACGACTTTGCAATCCCAGGACTTGAAGCCTTTGGATCTGAGCATGCCACATAGAGCGAGGAACATCGTCTGTTTGTCAGGAGAGACACTCGATGCTGACATAAAACTAGAAGAAGAAAATAGCCATGAGCAGGAGCCATCATCCCAAAAGGGAGAAATAAACTCTAACAGAAAAGAAAGCATATGTGCCTCTCATCAGACGAAGCACGCAGGGATGAAGAAGGAAACTTTATGTCCTGGTGAAGAAACTCCAAGCCCTCAGTCAGAGGCTGAAAGCAAGTCGGCAAACACAACGTCCAGCGAGGACGACCAGAACTGCCGCGCTGGGAAGCGAGACCTGAGCCAGGTGACGCCACTTCAACTCAAACTCAGCCATTTATAGCCAGAATATTTTTTCAAAAGTTCTTTTACTTCAGCGATTCAATTAGCTAAGAAATATGTAGAGATGAATTACACACAGACAGATAATAATTATCACCTTATAGGTGACAAAAACAGCATTAACGATAAGTATATAAAAAATACAACAATGTCATATTTAAATTAGTTTTTCAAGGTAGGAATAAATATGCTGTATTTATTATATTATGCATTTTCTTCTAATTCATACAAGAACAAAAATTATACACACAAGCTTAACTATATACATACTATACATCTAAAAGTACTTACCCTGCTGTATTATTTTCCAAATTGTTAGGTTATGGCCTTAATCTAATTGATATTAAAGGAGCTATATCATATATTTAAGCTTTTAACTGTGTTCTAATGGCATCCATACATTAAAATCTGACACAATGTGATATTCTGTTTGATATGCACAGTAGTAGCTTCTCTTTTTTTGCCGCAGTCATGAAAATCTGATTTTCTGGTTCATGAAAATCCGAAATTGGAAGAAAACTGCGAATATTTAATAACAAACAAATACCTAATGGTTCCTAAGGCGTTATTTGTGACTTTGAAAGGCTAGAAAAGAAGATAGGACCTTTAAATTGATTTATTTTCCTCCAAATATTACCAACAGTAGCATAGCATATTTTTTCTTTTGCAATTGTTGGATAAATGTTTAAACTAAAAAAAAAAAAAAACAAGAATCGTGCGTATAAGTATTTACAGCCTTTGCCAAACACTTTGTAGACTCACTTTTGGTAGTAAATACAATTTCAAGTGCTTTAAAATATACCGTAAGCTTAAGGCAGTTTGGTCAGTTCTTTCTTGGAATACTTGCTCCAGATTCTCCAGAGATCTTCACAAAGATCCCCCACAGCATGAAGCTGCCACCGCCATGCTTCACTGCAGTGATGATATTGGCCTGGTTGTGAGTTTTGTCTGGTTTCCTCCAAACGTGGCACCTGACATTCTCACCTAAGAGTTTAGTTTTTGTCACAGCAACCCAAAAAATGTCGTTTCTCCTGCAGTTTTGGGAAACTCATGAGGCCATGTGCTTTTTAGTGGCGTTCCTCAGGGTCTGATTGGTGGATTGCTGCAAAGATGGTTATCCTTCTAGAAGATTCTCCTCTCTTCACAGAGAAAGGCTGTAGCTCTAAAAGAACGGCCGTGGGGTTCCTGGTCTCATCTCTCTGATTAAATTGTTAAGCTTAGACAGTCGTCCTGCTGGTGCCTAACTTGTGTTTACCAGTAATGGGCCTCTCTGCTTACCAGGGCCTTGAAAGCAGAAGATATTTCTCTGGATCTTTCCCCAGATTTGTGCCTCAAAATAATCCTGTCTCAGGGTTATTTTGCAGACCTAACGATTGGTGTTTAGTCTCTGACCTGCACTGTCAGCTATGGGACCTTACATCGACACGTGTGTTTCTTTTCCTAATCATGTCCAGTTGATTGATGATTTACCACAGGTGGACTCCATTTAAACTGTAGAAGCATCTCACGGATGATCACTAAAACATTATGCACATCGGCTCATTTTTTTCAGTGATTACCGTCCAAAAATGAAACCTGTCTATTATATTCATTCATTATCCTCAGACTGGTATATTTTAAGTGTTCATTTCTTTTAATTTTGATGATTATAACTGACAATTAATGAAAACAAATCAGAATATTACTTGAGATCAATAAAAAAAAGGGTTTCTAGAAATGTCATCCAACTGAAAAGTATGACTATGAATAGTATGGGTGTGTACTAATTGCGGTTCCTTTTTCCTGGATTACTGCAGCAATGTGGCATGATATGCAGGTGATCGATTGATCAGTCTGTGGCACTGCTCAGGTTGCTCTGATAGTGACCTGCAGCTCTTCTGCATTGTTAGGTCTGGAATATTGCATCTTCCTCGTCAGAATACCTCATATACCTCCTTTGTGGTTAAAGTCAAACTTCCTGGTAGACGGCTCCATTAACCTTGGATCTCAGAAAACACAGCGGAGCAACAGCAGCAGTTGACCCGGCCCTAAACCATCGCTGACTGTGGAAACTTTACACTGAATGGGCCTTAATCGTGTCGTTATTGTCGTAAATTGGATGGATGGATTAAATGCGGTTAACTACAGGATGTTCATTGATATTATTCACACTTCTTTATGTAATTTGTGTCCAGAAGAAGAAGCCGGTTTTAAATGTATATATATTTTTTTCAATAGTAGTGTTTGTGATTGTTGGACTCTGATTGCTGTGGCATGCATTCACAGTTACACAATGATTTTTGAAGAGTGTTATTATTGTCAATTTGATCATTATCACGATAATACCACAAAATATGATAAGATTTTAAGGCCACATTACTAAACCCTACTCTCCTGAAACTGGGACCAAAGCAAATGCAAAATCTACTTTGATCAGAGAATTTTAATCCTTTTTGTCTTCAGCCCAGATGCTTCTGAAGCTGTTGCTTGTTCATTACAGCTGAAACGCTTGCTTACATCTATAGGTGGTCGTTTTTGAAGCACTATATCCAGATGCAGTCCACTCTTTTTGAATCTCACCACTGTTTCACACTTCGTTTCAGTTCTCTCCTGAAGCGGTTACCTATTGCTTGTACACTTTTTTTCCTGCCACATCTGTTCCTTTCCTTCCTCCTCTATTAGTGCTTGGACACAGAGCTCTATGAAAAGACAGCCTCTTCAGCAAAGACCTTTTGTGTCTTGCCGTCCTTGTGCAAGGTGTCAACATGTTTCTTTTGGACAACTGTCAAGTCAGCACTCTTCCCCATAATTGCGTCACCTACAAAACTAGACCGAGACCATTTCAAGACCTTTTGCAGGTGTTTTGAGTTAATGATCTGATTAGAGTTTGGCACAATCTGTCTTTAAATCTTCCCCTTTTTACAATATAGATACTGAATTTTGGGTTTTCTTTGGTTTTCAGTCATACTCATCAAAATGAAAAGGAATGAACACTTTAAATATATCAGTATGTGTGTAAGGAATGACTTTAATGTACGAGTTTCACTTTTTGAATGGAATTAATGAAATACATTAGCTTTTTCATGACCAGTGCTCTATATTTACCGTAAATGTGATTTCTTAGTTTTCTGTTGAAATATATTTCGCAAAATATATTTAAATATATTTTGCGAAATATATTTATGTATACATATTTCTTCATGGATTATATAGTGTAGATTATTTAGAGAATATATTCCTTTTTTTAACTTATAGACATGGACAAAATTGTTGGTACCCATCGTTTGATAAAAGAAAAACCCAGAATGGTCACAGAATTGACAGCTGAGTGGTGATGTTATGTACAGCGCCTCACCTTTTTCTTGAATTTTATAAACATACAAAAATAACTCGATATTAGAATTCTTATTGTTATTAATAACATTATTGCTATTTCATCTCATTGACTGTAATTAAGAAATATACCATGATGCCAGTTTTAGCCCCTAGCTCAAGTTTTGACAGTATTCACAAGGCGTGGACTCCAGCCGGAGTCGGTGCTTTCAGAGGCACCGCCACACAAAACAAGATCCCAGAAAAAAAAAATAGCTCATTTTGGTGCAAAAATCCTCTCTGACAAATGAAAGCAGAATCTCAGTTGGAAATCAAGAGTCTGGAGGAGCAATGAAGGGAACAGACTCCAAGTTGATCGATTTCAGTGTTGATGAAGATCTGCTGGTGTTTTTTTTTTCCCATCCTGGTTCAGATCTTTTTTCCAAGTCAGTGCTGCTATCTTCTGGGAATTTCTAGAGCGCTTAATGCTCAAGTTGGCTGACAAACTTTTTGGAAACCCTCATTTTATTTGTGAACAGCACTCGGTACCTGCCTATGCGGCCTATAGCTGCTGGTCGGAGATCTGGCCTGATCCTAAACCTTGTATAACAGAATCTATGGAGCACAGCTAGATACACTGTACACTACTGGGACAATAGTTTACCACTAATTTAACACTGTGAGTAAATACTTTCAGATTTTAATTTGCCAACCAACTTAAAATAAGTTTACCAAGATGCATCTCTACAATAATATACTCTTACCTTTTATTCTTGAGCTTAGACATTAATAACAGGGTTGGTTTCCTTCAGTTCACCACAATAGTTTTTACTAGGCTCATATTTACACTAATAAATACCTTTAAGCCTTTTATAGATTTTTGCCAGAAATCTGAAATAACTTTTGTGTTCAATTTAAAAATGAACTATTTATAGATTTTTACATTTTAAGAGAGGAACAAGTAATGGTCTCTGTTCTTACCCAGACCTGGAGAAAAAAAAGCTCTTACACTTTTTCTTACAGTTATCTCCTAACATTGATTGTAACACAATAACAAAGCCGTTGTTGTTTTTTTCCTGTCTTTAGGTGGGAGCAGTTCAGCTGAGGCTGAACAAACCTTTCTTCTTTAAGACAAAAGGAGAGGGTCAGTCACCGCGTCCAGAGTCGCCGCTAATGAAACTCGCTCTGGGTCGAGAGGCTAAAACCAAGAAGTGCCGTTCAGGAAGAAAATGAATGTATTCCAGCTTCCATGTCTCGTTTTTGAGTTGTGACACATGAAAACTCTCCCAGTGCTTTTGTGGGATGGACTGAGGAGAGCGAGTTGTCTGTAAAAATGTTGATGGTTAAGTGTCTGCTATAGAAGGGATCAAAAAAAGTTTGGCAGTTCCAAAGCTAAATTTTGGATGGATTTCTAGTTGATTCTTTTCTTGTTATATTTTCTATATTTTGTTATGAGCCTTTGTTCATTTTGAATGTTTTGAGAGTTGAAAATTTCACCAACAGATCCGTTTTTATATATGACGAAACTATAAAATTGACATGAAAGTGTTTGAAGATTTGCTATGTAACCAAACTGCATTTTATCAATTAAATTATCTGAAATTTTCACCATTTTCACTTTATTTTACAGAAAAAGAAGAAGCATTAAACTCCTTAATGCATTCAATGCTGAGGTTTATTTAATCTTATTAAGTGCAGATGGATTTGTTTACATTTGAACCTATTTTACCTCAATTTGTTTGACATATACACTGGTACAGGAGTAAATATTTCTACCTACAGTTAAAAGCAAATGAGCTCCACCATGGCAGATATCTAACAGTTCAGCATCTGTGAATAGATTTCAGCAATACTTCAACGTGTATCTAGAATCTTAAGAAAGGGACTAAAAAATAGGAGAAAATGTTCAGCCTAGTTGTGCCTGAAGAGCTTGATCCCCATCCAGCTCCAGAGGTGGAAGAAGACATAGACGGGGATGGTGACCGGCAGCAGCAGGCTGTAGAAACACAGACTGTTGCTGCTGGTGCAGCCCTGTGGGAAATTCTCATCCACAGAGGCAGAGTAGAACAAACCAAACAGAGACATGATGGGAACCAGTCCCACCATCATGGGCAAGGAGAACATTCTGACAATTCAACAACGCCTGCAGCTGGATTCAAATCAGTCAGTGGATAAATGGATTTCGGTTTGAGATTCGGAAAACTAAGATATTCAAGTGTTCTTCTACTCGGCCGGTGCGTTTGAAGATTGTTCGTCTTTCTGTAGCAGCCTGGCCTCCTGCGGGATCATGTTAGGAATGCCATCAATGATGGGATAAGCAATGCCGAGCTCCTCGTTGATCAGTTCATTGGTGGTGGCATCATACCTGAAAATGAATAAAACATTATTTTGCTGAGTTTACACCAGTTTGAAATTTACATTTTAATCTTTTCAGCAAAAACAACTATTGATGAATAATTTTTTAAAAAACATGCTAAAACTTTGGATCTCTATCTGTAGAGATTTCACAGCTTCCTGGCCAAAAATTGTTACGGCGTCATAATAAGCGTATATTTTTTGTTAGAATACTACTGCGTATGGGAGCAATCTGTGGTAGATATAAACAACAAATGTACTAAAGTTATCTTTTGAGATGTCACAAATAAAACGAGGTTACACAAAGAAAAACTAGTGTTTATCAAGTATAGATCGAGTATTACAAAATAAAGTTCTGGTCTCAAAGTCAAATCATTTTATATTGAACCCAAGGATTGTTCAGTTCAGTTCAGTCTTGAATCCCAGCCGTATGTTCACCTCAGAGGCTTCTTGGACAGCGGGCAGACCAGTACTTCCAGCAGGGAGGAGTCGAAAGGCGGCTGCACCTCGTCCTTCACCTCCGCAAAGCTCCTCACCGACCCACGACAGGCTGTAAACGTCAGTTTGGACGGAGCGGGGTTTCCATGACGATGAACACGAACCGTTTCTGTCACTAACCTGCTCAGAACATTCTTCAACATGACCAACAGCAATCGACCCTCTCCAACAGGAAGTGCTGAATTCGGTCCAACTGAAATATAAGTTCGGTTAGTGTGCAGGGCTCTAAAAGGTTCCGCTGGCAGACCGCCTTAATAATTATATAAAAAGAAATCTGAATATTTCTAAATGACCATTCCACTCTAACGTTATCTGTATTTTATTTAACAATTTAACAAACGAAACTACCGTTAATTTAGTCTCTTGTATTACATTTCAATTGTTGTTACTATATTTCACCACAAGATGACAATGTTTCTCCTTTATTTTAGCTAAACCCCGTTTGACTGAAGGTGGGTCGGGATGATTCTGTGAAAATCATTTTTGTTACACAAATGACCCATGTAATGCAGTTTACACAACATATTATAAATATATTAAAACTGTTACAATATGTATGTCACTCAAACTTATAACAATTTTTCTTCTCTTATAAAAACAATATTAAACATCGTTACATCTGTTGTAAGGAAGAAACTATAGTAGAAGTAAAGTTTGTGGACTTTTACTACAGCTGACATTTGTATTCTAGTTTTATTGAAGCCCCGTAGACCTTGTGAAATGATTTCCCAGAAGGTTAAATCAATATAATATTAAATATTGTCAGTGACTCTGCTGCCAACAGAGGCAAAATGCGTTTTCCAATCCATATGGCTGCAGATATTGCTCTGAGACTTTCCTGGAAGGGCTCCAACTTGTTTTAAAAACTGCCTCCAGCTGTAATATATCCTGCCACCAGGTACATGACAGCCCTGCTAACACATTCTTTTCTTTCTTTTTCCAGTTGCCACAGGATGGTCTTGAGTCAAACAGCTGTACACCTTTATTCTCTCTTTTTGACAGGGACCTGTTTACTCATGAGATACATCCATCAACTCTGACAGATCGGTGGAACACTGAAATAACACCAGAAGCATTCAATATGGCTCTTGGTTTAAATGGTTCATAGCTCTGTTCCCTTTTCAATGAAACAAACAAACAAACAATACAAACTCCTTCAACAACAAACCTGAAAGAAAGGTTTCATTAACTTAAAAAAGACAGAAATATATTATTTCTGGAAAAACTCCACTCTATTCATTTTTGGTACTTTTGCAGCCAAGGTTTTTAGCTTTTATGTTTAGATGCAGATTTTTAGTGATATTTTAAAGCGTCAGATATGTTGCAGATTTCAGAAGCAGCTAAATGGAATCTCAAATTGTTTCCATGACTCGACCAGTTTTACTCTTCTAAGGCCTCAAACCTTTGTTAATTTTTTTCACAGCCACTGAAACTTGGCCAGAAAGAGTAGAATGGTGCTGTGAACATTTCATTTAGGATGCTATGTTGGTTTCTGTTTCAGTGTTTTTCAAGATAAGAAAAGGTTCGGTTTTGGTCTCATCTGATCAGAGCAGCTCACACAAAAGGTTTGGCTTATCCTCTACATGACTTGTGGGATTGCTTCTAGTTTGATTTAACAGTGGTTTGTTACTTTTCAGTTAAATGTGGAATTTTGTGGTTTTCAGTCAACTAATCTAAGCTGAACGTTGATCCCTGCAGCTCTTCCAGAGGTAATATGGGAGTTTTAATTTCTTCTCCGTCTACTGCGGGAGACAGCCATGTCCCGGTATATTTGTATGTGCTATACTTTTATAAAAGAATATACAGAAATAAACAAAATATTCATAAAGCTGGAGATATTGTTATATATCATAAGTCTGTGGTTAACATATTCCTTAATTTATCATTGAAATATCTGCTGTGTTGCTTCAGATTTGGAATAAACACCTAGAAAAAAAACTGTAAAAGTGGTGAAACCCTTTAAATCAAGAGAAAACATTTGTTTAGTGTGGCCTTTGACTGTGCTATCTAAACATTTTTAGTTGTTTGTAGTCAGATTTTCATTTTCTTATCAATCATTTTACAAGTCTTATCATTTTAATTATTCATGTTTATTTTCTTTGATTATCTTATTCGTAATTAATTGATTACCTTTGTGCCACTGCAGTTTACTTCTCCTATTATGTTTCTTTTTCCTTTTTTTCATGTACAGCACTTTGAAATGTTTTGCTACTGTGATGTGAAATAGAAATAAACTTGCCTTGTTTCGTCCAAACAGCTGCTTTAATGCTGAGATAAAATGACTCAGATTACTCCATTAAATATTTTTCAACCTTTCGGTTGTTTTTTGTTATTTCAGGGTGTGAGAAAGAAGACTATATGTATAGCACACTTATATAAATATTGAAAATGATATTTTGTTTTGCATCAAAGTTCCCTTAAGAATCCTGCAATAATTTGTGACAGTCTATCACATTAAAATATGGTTTGTAAAAGCATAGAAGCTTCTGTTCATGGGTCGGAAGAGTTCAAGTCTGGCCTGCTGACATTTGCTGCACATCCCAGCCTCATTTCCCATCCGTCCACTTTCTGTTAATGACCCTCAAAAAAGGTATCAAGGGAATAAAATCTTGATTACCTTGTAAACCCTTTTTTTACAATAGTAATAACAATAAAAATGGTCAATCATGTCTTTATTTCTCATTTTCTTATATTTTACGTTGATAACAGAACGATTAACAAGTGATGTCTATCAGTTGTGCTGTATAACAACAAAAGGAAGCATAAATCTGATCAGTAATAAACAAACACGTCACTCTAGAGAAAGCTACAGATAAAATAACATCACGTGTAATTTGTTGATCATTGTCCGGCTGGAATATAGAGGTTTGCTCATCAGCTGCTAATACAGAGTGCTAATAAACCAAAGTCACTGAATGTGTGAGGCTAAAGAGCCTCTTTTTGAAGCAAAAGTGATCAAATCCTTCCTAACATCTTCACTTTCTGTTTCCAAGGCAAACTTTCTTGAAATCTTTTAAAGTGGACTTAATCAATGTACCTGTAAACTAAAAAATGGATGAACAGAAGCTGAATAATGAAAAATCAAAAATTAAGCAAATACCTGAGAGATGCAGCATCCGGGAGATAACCTTGAAGATTTCAGATAACTTCCAGTCTCAGCTATGCAGTTTCAATGAAACTGTGTCATGGTTGGGATATTTATAAGGTCAACTAAAGAAAGAGGAACTTATTTTATCTTCACATCTGGTTCCAAAGATGATCCTTTTGCTCTTAAATCTACCTGAAATGTGAGGACAACACTAATTTAACCCTGGAGACAAGACGCCTTTTTAAGGTAGAGTGAGGAGTAGGTCAGGTTTAGGCTGCTAAAACAAAAGCTATACCTCTGCAGATTTTCAGCTACAGATAAGAATAAAACATTTTCAAGACAAACTTTGAAAGACTTTCACTAAACCTGGAAAATGAATTATTGAGACCAATCTATAAAACATCGCCTTGCTTTTTAAAGTAAGAGATGAGAAATATCTCAAGAAAAACCTGAACATTGAAAAAAGTGTGGCTTGATGTATGAAAAACTAAGAAATACCAAAACATTTGACTTTAGTCTTTATAATATCTCCTTGCATGAAGCCTAAAACAATGTAATTACCATTTTAAGTCTTTTCTAATTCAGTTCAAGTCACCTAATTCTGTTTATTTATATCCAATTCATGTCATTTCCAACCTCTTAGTTAAAGGTTTTCTATCTTGCGAAAACCAAGTTGATTGCATCGAGCAGGATTTCCTTCAACTCATAAGGGTGTAGCAACGTTGTAGTGAAGTTGAATGTATTTTTCTGATTCTACTGAGTAAGTTTTTTCTGAGCTCTACAGCCCTGGACCACATACAGACTGGATGCTGACTTGGAGCTTTGCTTCCTGGCCTGATGCTGTGAGAGACGCAGAGTTAATCTACTGAGTATCATTTTTTTTTTCATTAAACTTAATGTCTGAAAGCACTTTTAAAATGTAAAAGTTTGGAGCTTGATGAAGAAGAACAAAACTATCTTTACGCCTCTGGGGAGACAGAGCAGCCCCCTTAGCACCTTGGATCTGGCAGCAGAAAGCCTCTCCCACGCTGTTAAACACTAATAACTTAAGAGATTTGTGGCCCAGAGAAGAACTTCTCTGAATTTCTCAGCTGTCTGCACAAAAAGCTCCGCTTTATCAGAAACAGCATCATGCCATATGTCTTTGACTTGAAGAATGTTTATGCATTAATTTTTATGTGCTTCTGAAATGCATTAGATAACCAAACACACTTAGAGATTGCTCTCAGTTGTATGTGAGTGTGTAT
>JAUZNJ010001956.1:0-18701 GCA_034780135.1 Jordanella pulchra | reverse complement strand
CCTTTCCTGTCAGCCTACTGTCAGAAAAACGAGCCACTAGTGCCGTAAAAAGCTCAAAGAAAAAAAAAAAAAGAATATTTGTTCAACTAAGATACATGTGTATAGTTTATAAATCATGTTTTATACATTTGTGTGGGTCTAAAATATATAGGTATAAAACAAAAGGATTCTGCATCAATAAAAAAGGGTTTCATGATAAATTGATGATGTTTCAATGCAGAGAAAAGGTTTTTGCAGACAAAGTGTTGCAATACTGGTAAAAACATTGCTGCTTAAATTGTCAAAGCATTGTAAAAAGAACTTTGGTAGAAATGCTATACAGATAAATCAAATAGGCTTACTTAATTTCAATTAAAAATGCATAAAAACATTTAAGTCGTATGTCACACTCATATTAGATATGGCCACACTCCATTTGGTTCAGCCCTTACAAGAACTTGGCTTTTATGGTAGTTGGCTTAATTTCATAGAGACCATGTTGATGTCATTAACTACAAGTGTGGCTTCTGTAAATAAAGTCCACTTTCTGATTTATAAGACATTTTAATGTTTGTGTGCTTTTTATCCAAGCCATGTAATAAGTGACAGACAAAAAGAGCTCCTAAATATGTGAAAATAATCCCAGCCTCAGGCAACAAACACCCTCGGGCAATCTCTACCATCAGAACTGCTGGGGAAACATGGGAATCTCTGCAGGTCGGCTTCCCATGCATTGTGTAAACAGGAACTTAGTAGTTTTAATCACTCATGCTCCATCAAAGAGAGGCTTCTTCAAGTTACATTTAATCATAATTATGAATATGATGGGGCATAGATTTGTGTAATGAGACACTGTCAGCCAGTGATAAAAGTGTTTAATTTCCTCTCTTTATGAGCAGAGTTTCAAACATCCCAGTTTAAAAAAAAAAAACACAGTTTCACACTCAGCTCTGCTGCTATACCTCCTCTTTGTTGTGCTTCCCATTAACACTCATAGGGGAAAACAGACACACTCACACATACTGTCAGACATTCACACATACATTACTCTCATTGTCATCTTTAGTGTTAGCATTTAATGACCAAAGGAAAGAGGTAGACCTGACTCTAATAATTAAGCCCCCCCTGTCCTCTCCCCATTTCTTTTCTCTTTCTGCCTTCCTCACTCCTGTTCTAACTGCTTTAAAGCAAGCAGGCCAGGAGGAAAACAGCAAACCAAGACATGGCACGGAAGATAGAAGGGGAACAGAGTAAATCAAACATGCCAGCATTGGGATTCACAAAGAACAGATGCAAATACCGTTTTCCATCTATTAAGTGCCATCTGTGCCTCTTTTTCAAAGCCCAGTGATTCAGTCGCCCTCGCTCTGAGTCGCACGTGCAGCAGGGCTGATTGAGCTAATTTATGGTTTTCATTTAGTGTCTTTATCATTCAATTATAGGCCAATATCAAACCAAAAAGGTCTCATATCAGTGATCTTTGCAAGATCCTTATACTTTGTTTGGGATTGTTTAAAGCTATTAAAGAATTTTTTTTCTGTTCAAAGATTATTAACATTTGAAATAAAATAAATAAAAAGCTTTCTTTGTGTCTTTATTTAGTATAGATCCAGAATACAGTAGCTGTGCCCAGAGGCTCTAAAGACTTGTTCTACAGGGGCCAAGACCAAAACAAACTGCTAATGTCTTGAAACAGCTCCAATCAGTGTGCATTACAGTCATAATGGAGGCTGAGCTCCAAACACCTCTGTAACTACTTAGTTTTACCAGTTAGAAAACAGATTTGGGGGAAATTGTTGCATATTGAACATTGTATTTTTTTACATTTAGTTTGGAACTTCTCTGTGAAAGGAGACCAAACCAAGCTGCTACAGCAGGAGGAAACCACAAAAAAGTAAATTACTACCATCTTAATATAACAAAACTTAAAAAATATATAGTTTATACAAATACATCAATGTAAATCTTTATTTCAATGTGATGTTTTCCTCGTGCACCTCTTTATAAAGAAGCTAGTGACTAGTTAAAACAGAGAAAAGGCTACACCACTTATCTGTCTCTAAGAAACACATACTTCCAACGGTCAAAGTTACCATTTCATAAACAGCTAAGCAGTATAAATATTAATTAAAACAGCTGCACACAGTTGGGTAAACCATCCAGTCAAGAGTTTGTCCTTCAGTTCCGTTTTAAATAAGTATTTATTTGACCTTTTTTCATTTTTTAAGGCATAGGTCTTCCACAGGAAGAACATTTATTTTGCTGTCAGTCAGTTTACAAGATCCCAGAACGGGGTGTCCTCTCTGTGCTCTTCATGTTGGTCCTTGTTTGGCATCGAATTAAAAGAGGTAAAACTCCTCAGGCCTCGCATCAGATGATACAGCTAGAACACATGCTAGCTGTGTTTCCATTATCCATCAAATTGTGCAAATTTTAATTAAAAATAATAATTAGCTACATTGAAACTGTGCAATTTGGGGAAAAAAACTTATTTGATTTAAAAAAAAAAATGTGCTTGTAACAAAATTATTTTAATTCGAAAAACTAAAATGGCAACATTTTTTCCACGTCACACGGGTCACATGATCAGCAGCTTGTAAAATAATGCTGTCTGGAAATAGCTGGAGGAAGACTGGTGCAACACTTTTGGATTCTGGAGGAGAGGGAGTATTTTTAACATTTAGTTTGGAATGATGAGAACAATGAGCACCAGAGTCGTGGTTGAAACGTGAATATATCTAATTTGTTTACACTAGCTACTGCCATGTTGTTTTCAGAGTTATCGTGTAAACAAATCTATTGTTGTGCAATTTTATTTGTCATTTAATGGGAATACTGCTATTAAGAAACTTTGCATTTTTGAAATGAGCAGAATTTCAACATAGCTGAACATTACACATTACACACATTGCTAATGGAAACGTAGGTGCTGTTTCTCAGCCAATACTAGTCTGATATGTAGGATTTTTCCCACTACTCTTAGCACTTCTTCACACCAGTGTGCGATCTTTTTTTACATGTACTCTGACAAAGCAACTCATATATCGTTCTAAATATGTATGCCAAGCAAGAAGATTCTCCAGCCTTTATTTCTTCATAGGTTAAAGAAAAAAACTTCTCTCTCATTAACCTGCATGTTTTTTTCCACTGGGATTTTCTTCAGTATAAAAGATTTTGGTTACACTTTACAATAACCATCAAAACCCTCATTTATAAATGGTAAAAACACCATTTATAAATGATTAATTGATAGTTTATTAATGTTTCGGTGTATTTATTAACTGTATCTCAACTATTTATAAAAGGTAAACAGATCATTTATTAGGGTATTAAGCCCACTGATGCTAGTGAAAGGGTGAATCCAACATGACAGGGCAAGTTAAAATAAGAAAAAAGGCTAGGTTAAGGTCTTAAGTCCACCGATGTTAGAGTTAGGGACAAACTAACATGGCAGGGCTTTAAAATTGGTCAGATTGTTAATAATTGATAAATGGCTTCTTTACCATTTATAAATGATGGTTATTGTAACCAAGCTTTTCTGAGTTTCTGCTTAGTTCTGTTAAAAAGAGTCGACTGAAATGAAAGTGGCTGTAATATATTGTCTGTTTATAAACATTAAACAGAAACTTATTGTAAAAATCTTCAACAACCCCCATAAGACTCCAGTAATTCAATCTAATTGTGATAAGTCTGGTGTCCAGGGATTATTATTATGGGTTGTGCATTTCACAGATGGGAAGTGTATTGCTATGAAATCCTTCATACTTCCCAGCTGGACTTATTACCAAGGCAAACAGTGACACTTTTAACATTTAACACTCAAACACACATACAAAGGTATTGTCCCGAGAGAAGAGATGCAGTCTGGGAGTGGTGTTTCCATGGTGACCCGGTCGATAGAAGGAATAGGGGGTCTGACTCCTGACCCTCACTGAGAAGGCGAATGAGTGTCACCGAGTAAAAAGGAAAAACAGGCAGCAAACACAATGGGGTGGAGAGTGGAGGGATCCGCAGCCATGTAGCCCATCCCGGCTGTGGGCCGCGTGAGCTGCAGCGGTCAGTCCAAGGCACTTCCCATTAGCATCAGAAAGACATTATGCTAATAGCGTCAGAGGCAGCAGCCGCTGCCTTTTGTGTTTCCTGCACCAGCCCAAGGGCACCAAATGGTTTTACATTTCAACTGGTGCACCAGTCTGAAGCACACAAAAAAAATATAAAGATTTAAACAGGATAGATTTTTCATTTAGCTTTCTCTTAGCAAGTGAATTTCCCTAATCAATAATCTTTGAGTCCTCTTCTTCAAGGCTGCATCATCCGTTTTATGGGAACATCTCCAAACTGTGATTTTGTTTTTCTGCACCTCTGGTAAAGATGAATAGAAAGCCTTCAAATGAATTCCTTTTTTTCCTGCTGTTGCAAAGTCTCACATGACCTCCCTTATAATTATATTTATGTTTAATGAGAAACAGACACAGACAGTCATTTCTGCCCTTAAAATTGATCAAAATTAAGCTATCATTGCTTAATATTTAAAATATGTTTTAAGTTTCAGCAACCTTTAGCAAGCCTTGACTTTCTGTCACCCTAGGATTTCATGACATAGATAATTTTTTATTAGCGACTGAGTGAAAAAGATGAAAAACAAATCTTTAAAAATCAATGATTAGAAATGCAGCTTTTTTCGGTCATCAAACAGTCCTTACTTTTCTTTCGGAGGAAGCATGCTTTGTCCTACTATCACAAATGCAGGAAGTGTCAACCAGCTTTAGTTTTGCAGACAAATAAAACACAAAAACAAGCTGCTTTTGGCAAAGAATTATAAGGGATGAGGGCTAGATACGTAAATGAGAGACCAGAGGTATTAAAGGTTGATAACTATAAGAACATGGGATGAACTACTCAGGCATGAGGGGGGAGGAGATGCTCCATATAGTTAGGACATAGAAGAAAAACAGTAACCAGAGCTTGAAATGTGAGATTGACTGGATGAAAGGCAGGTAATCAAGTATAGTATGGTCAACAAATTTGTAGCCAATTATTGTAAATAAAAGAACAAAGTATTAGTGGAGTGGTTTATAAATTGATTGACTTTATGCTGAATAAAATTGAGTTACCTGGAAAGGCAAGGACCTTGTCTGCTGTCCTCAGATGAACATTTGTCCCACGGAAGGAACAAATTTAGATCATGGCCTCTAATGTATAACACAATAAAAAAAAGCTAATTAAATAAAGAAAAAACGTGAATCATTGCCTTGCTTATATACTCATGCTTATTGAAGTTTTACCACGTTTTGACACAGGAGCGACACACTTGATGGATTTTATTGGGATTTGATGTAAAAAGACTAAGAAAAAAAGCAGTAAAAAATTATGAATTGCAAAGAAAATGTTTTTAGAGAATAAAATCGTAAATGTTTAGAGTGCTTTTTATATTTAGCCTCCCTGAGTCAATACTTTATTGATCTCCATTTGTCTGCAACCATAATTAATGCTCTCTTTGCCCGGCCCATCATTTTAGCTAGATGGTTATGCTTTGGTAGGTTTGCAGTTGAATTATACTTTTTTAAGTGAATTTCAAAGCTGGGGGTATTGCTTTATAACCCAACCAAACCTTTATTTTTCTTTTATGCTTCCTCAACTTCCTTTTCTTGGTTTTTCAGCTCATATACACAGGCAGGTTGCCCAAACGTGTAATGGCAGTTTTGCTCTTCCAAAAAAGATACTTGTGCTGACTTTAGTGAAATAATAAAGCAACAGTGTGTAACTTAGCCACTGGGGCTGGGCCTGTAACTTTCAGAAAGCATCTGCCAGCAAGAAGTTTCCCTCTATGCAGAGGTTCCCAAACCTTTTGGCCTCAAACTCACAAAATAGTATCAAAATGGTCTCATGACCATAGCTATTGTTTTGGGTAGAAAGAAAAGCTAAAAATAAATACAACTATTTACCACAGGTATACTAGTGATTGAACCAGCATTAACAATCAATTTATTGGATTATTATCATTTTTGATGTTTGGTTTAATTTCTGTAATGGATGCCATGCATGTTGATCCCTGACCCAACTTTAGGAATCTTCTTGATCTTTGTTCAGATCCGGAGGCCGGATTTGTTGGCCATTTACATTATAGCGCCACGCGTGGCCTGTTCGGATTGCTAGAACCATTCTTATGCGGTCTACGAATGCAGCTTTTCTTTGAAGGATGGGTCCCGTGTATCCTACGCAGCCTTCGTTTTCTCGTGGTTCATTGCGAGACCAAGCAAGCAGGCTGATTCGTGCTCAGAGGAAAGGGGAAATGTCGACGAATAGTGGTGAATATTGGAAATGCAGTTTAATATACTTAAATTAAGTAAACAGTTCAGTCTGAAATGAATAAAAATATATTTTTTAAAAGGTAATGGAGTCAAATATGTGGCGGTAATGTTTGGTTTATTGAGAGGGGTTATTCTGGGACTTTATTAATGGGTTTAGCTGATATTTAAGCTCAGATTCCAATATCTTTGCTGCTAAAGCTCATCAACAATAAAATTAGCAACAGAAAATTTGGAAGTAGTTCAGCATCCAATCTTTGCCTGATTTGTGTATCAACTGTCATGGTTGCTACAATAGGTCACAGCCCTAGAAGGACCCAGTCCAGTTAGACCCGGTCCTTAGAAGACACAACCCATGAAATCGAACACAGCAAATGTGATAGCAGAACAGTTTGGACCAGAAGACTGGGAAGTGATAAAGATATTTGAAAGACAAGGCCAAAGATATTGGCACCGATTTATTTTCACCGATTTTCTTAATTTTGGGAGATTGATGATGGAGAAATACTTTATATTGATCTTAACCCCCAATCTTATCTACTTCTGTAAAGGTCTAATAATCAGCCACTATTAATGCTCCATACATTTAATTTGTATTGCCATTACTTATATTATTTATTAGATATTTATTTTGTGCAGTTATATATGTGTTTATTGTTTCACAAGTGTTGTTCTATGTCTTTCAACAAAATAAGATTGAAACATTAAAAGTGTATTATGATCCTATAACAACTGTTATAAAGAAAATTTGAATTGGCATGTCAGGCGTTTTAAAGACTATCGTCAGGAAAAGTGCGATCAGAGCATCCCTAAAACGAGGATCGTGTCTCAATATGTCAAACCTAAAAGTGCAACACCGTTTTGAATCATTGTTGAAATAAAACCTTGAAGAAATCGATTTAGCATTACAGGGGCCAGGACATACTCTACAGGGGCACTGGCCCCTGCTGGCTCTGTCTAGAACCACCCATGAACCCTACATCAGAGAACCCGAAATATGCCTGATAAGGTAAGGGTCATGTTCTTTTTGTTGCCAAAGATCAACTTAGCGCAGCTCAGACTGCTGCAAACCAGCGCTCTATGTGCCATGAATCAGTAATGAACCGGCCCTCTCAAGAAACAGGCAAACCTATGAGAAGAGTGACCTGTATGAGTGACCTGTATGGGGGAATTTTACTGCCATAAATCAAGAGCACACATACACGATTTGCAAGCAGGATTTGACCTCCATGCTAAATGGAGGTTTCTTCCTGTTAAAAAGGGGTTTTTCCTCTCCACTGTCACTACATGCCTGCTTGCTGTGAGGGATTGCTGTTGATTTAATGAGTCAGTACAATCAGTTGGTGTTCCTTGGGTAGAAATCATTTAACCGATCTGACTGTGTTATTTGACTGAATTTTCTTTGTAAAGAGCCTTAAGATGACGTGTGTTGTGAATTGGCGCTATATAAATAACTGAATTGAAACTGAACTGAATTATATATATAACCTTTTGCTAAATGTTTTCCTTATGTGATGTTGTCTTTCAGACTTTTTTTTAAAACAACATATCACAGAAACTTCAACCTGAAAGTTGTTGTTTAATGTATGTCAAGCAAAGCTTATACTTGGGTCAAAAGTATTGTTACTAAGCTGGTCACATTGCTGTAATAATAGCCTGTGTTTGTATGACCTTTGGACTTTTCCATTATTTATGTGTCGGTGCGTTGGTGTGTGAATATTTGTGTGTGTGTTTGAGACACCCTGCTTTAAATTTCTCCACCGGTTTCTTTCTGATGATTTCTTTCTCGCTGTTGACTGCCCCTGATTTTATTTTGGGTTTTCGGTATAAAAAGGGGCTGAATATAAATGGGAACCAATTTTTTGGTAGGAAAAAAAAGACTGCATAAAATCCTCTCAAACATTTGTGGTTATAATACACACAAATAGTTTAAAGGGTTTAAATACACCCCTAAGATAACCTGCATTAACAGATCTGAGACAAGGGATGGAAGTAGCAAGCACATTCATCGTTTCAGTTCTCTCCCTGACCTATTTCCGTGTTTTCAGGGAAGCAAATTAAGTATTTAGGACCTGCGGAGCATCACACCACCTGACACTCCATCAAACACTCAGCTCCAAAGTGATACCTGCCTTTGTTTGGGAAAAAGAAAACATTTCTCTCGGTGCCCTCTTTCCATTAAAGGGGAGAACAGTGGGTTCCTCTTGCAAAGAAAAATCAAATATTACAGGCTCTGCCAGTATTTACCCCCCCCTGTGTTTTTCACGAACTCCCTTATCAAAGGACCAATACATCCAGAGAGAATCAGGGCTAATGGTACGGGACAAGGACCCTCCTATGTATGAGTCATTTCTATTAACCCCACTTACATCCTTCAGGGTACATCTTGGCTCCCCTGCAAGGTTGCTGAAAAGGAAAAAGGAAAAAGTCTCAGGGATGGAGGGTTACAGAAGAGGTTGTTTGAGAGAGTGTAAGAAGGACAGATGAGGTGAAAGACTCTTCGGATGAGTCATTCAGCACACCTCAGCGCTGCATACGAAGGCATCAATGCAGCACAATACTCACTGCCTCTTCCTTTTCCTCTTCACTGTGCAGTGAAACATCACGACGTAATGTTCACCCACACAGTTTCACCCTGCGATAGAAAAGTTGGTTAAAATAAAAGGGCTATTTAATTTAGTATCCGATCTCTCAGAACTGGCTTGTTACTGGAGTGAAAGGGCGCCCTTGACTGCTGCTGTTGTAGTCAGGATGCCTATCATCCAGAGCCCTGAAAGCAAGGCCAAAAGGCTAAAACAAAAATAAGAGAGAAGTGAATAGCAGAGTAACAACGGCGGCTGACGGCCAATCTTTGACGCTCGACGCACTTGGAGTGAAAACAGGAACTATTTTCATCATTACAGAAGGACGAGTTATGGATCAATAATAAATCAATAATAAAAAGTTGACTTTTCTAAAGGTTCTAACATGGTAAAACAAAACATATGCAAAAATTAAATCTATTCTGGTCTCACCTTAACGGTACCTTACAGATGGATTAATAATATTTAATGATGCCCCTACCTTTTTTATGTTGAGGGCAATGATGGCCAGTAGCGTTGTTACAAGTAGCGCCATTACTAGCTTAATTAGAGCATGGCTGTTTTCTATATCAAAGAGCTTTTCAATATTTACACTACTTTCGGGAAAGTACCAGGATGGCTTCCACAGAAGCTTCAAGCTACATTTTCCCCTGCATTTCAAGACCTTAAATGCATCTCTCCTCCTAGTCTCCCAATGCAGACGTAGTAGGAGTACTGCAGCCTTTTTAACGTTGAGTTCCTATTAGACTGTGAATAAAAAGATGCAGACGAAAACTATGTAATGCAGCCAGTGGGTATGAAATTAGCTGGAAACAATAGAGGGGGAGGAGGCCTACCTCTTTCAAAATATTCAACTTAAATCTAAGGACACACATGCAGCTACTTGCTTAATTTAGCACAATCAGCTAAGCTAGCCGCCACAACTCAGCCAGCAACCATCAAAATCTAAGATAGTTCTAGCCAAAGACGTCCTTTGAAAGTAAAATAATAATGCTGGTTGAGTGAATGTGTAAGTTTGTGCATTTTTAATGCACATATTCATGAAAAGAGTTGATGCAGGAAAGTAGGGAGAACAATATTAGTTTGTGCAGGTTTTTTTCTTTACAAAATCAGATTGAGATAAATTTAAATAGATATTTGTGTAGCTGGCATTAGTACAATATGTAAATATTCTACTAAACACAGACCATAGCAAGACTGCATAATCCAAGAATAAACAGGTTACTTTAGCTGATTTAAATCAATCAAAACAAAAAGAAATGATCTAGATATCTAATTAAAACTGAATATTATTTTACAATGACTAATGCAACTGGCTCATTGACAGCTGCTGTATTAGTATGAGACATATCGATAATCTTATGGTTTTAAGATGCATCATATATGAATATCTTAGAATTAAATGTTTATTTATATATGAATAGTAAAGTTCGATTTAAAATTTGATCATAAGTATTGGTTTTGTTGCGAGAGAATAGTTTGATAAACAGTTGAACTGATCTGATCTGTTTTCTTACACTTTCTTTGATCACTAGATAGCAGTAACCTGCAGAAAATGTTATTTAAAAAAAGAAGCTTAGATGTAGTTAAGCTACTTTTCTCATGTTATTGTAGCTTCGCTTGCTACATTTCTCTGGTGGGTAGCTTTAGTGTAGAGTAGCTTCATTTAATGTAGAATAACTTGTAGCTTAACACTCTTCTCTTTCTAAGTAGCATCCCCATCACTGGTTGGAGGTAATTTCTCCTTCCTAGTTTTCAGCCACATAGAGCTTTTTAAATTGAGCTTGTGGTAAACTCCATTAAAACAACCGCACATTTTAAAATATTGTGGATTGAATTGATAGACGTCACGTTGAGCTGGGAATTTCTGCAGCTCCTCCAGAATAATCAGGGGCTTCAATTTAATTTAATTTTATTAAACAAATAATGAATCTAACAGAGGAAATGAAAGCTCTTCTAACTCATAAGGGTTTCTTCAAGTTGCTGTAGCTGCTGATGGCTTTGAAGGTTCTCCTATAGCAGGTCTGGAGAAACTTTAACTGAAGACACAATCGGACTTGCAGTCAAGCCACCATCTTTTTTACCATGCAAGCAATTGTCGCTAAATTTTTGAATTCACAAACTCCCAAAATTACATCTTGCCAGAAGCCAATAGATGCATTAGCCTCGATTACAGATGTGTTCAAACCACTGGAATGCAGTGACTTGTACGACGTGAACCAGAAGTGGCAGGCTGAAACTAAAACAAACATGGCTGCACTGGTGTATGTACCTGTAGACTCCGCTATTCAGCCTGTTTTAACTTGAATACTCGTCTTCTTTTTGGAAAAAATAGCAAAAGGACTCAATTTGTGCCTTGGTGGTTTGGAAAGATGTCTGCGAATTCTTCTCAACCAGATTTGACAAGAGTTAGAGTTGGTTTATCAGTTGACTGCGCTAGCTGTGAAACAAATCAAAAAGCTGCAGAGGAATCGTCTCTACTTTCATTGCTTTCATGGACGACCAACCAGGTGAAGTTGAAAAGCAGGTTATTACTGCTGTAAAAATCTATGAAGACAAAAAAAGACCTCAGCAACGATTACCAGCTGGTGTTCGGGTGCTCAACTCTCTTTTATCTGTGGTGTCGCTGGAATATATTGTTGGAATTGTCATGGATGAAATACATGAAATGGTAAGTAAATATAAAACACACTAACAATATGTCACAGCTGCTACTGCTGCAATTGGCTAAAAGCTTAACATGGGAGGTGGCTGTCATTTGGTGATTTACCCAATCAATTTTTCTAAATGTCCCTCCCTTTTGCAAACATTTTCCACAGGAGCCTTTCCAGTTGGATACTGTGTAGAATTAAAATTGAACAACAGCTATGAATCTGTCTGTCTTATGCCAGGTTACCATCTTTCTACTTGTTTTTTATTTATTTATTTTTTTAATCAAGTCAAGAGTTTTACAGATTATCTGCATCAAACCTCTCAGACAACAAGATTGGCTTCATTTCCCTGCTAGGTGACCCATTAATGTCTGGACTGGGTCATTTTTCAGAGCATCCAAGTAAAGGGGGTTCTTTATATGTACTTAAATCACAGTTTTCATATTTTTTTTATACACAATGTTTAAAAACATGCATCTCTTTCACTGTATGACATTGTGTTGGTCTATCACATTAAATCCCAATAACAGATAACAGGGTTTGTGATTGGAATGTGAATACGGGAACACTGTTCATAACCAACCAATAACAGGGCTCATTTTTCTCCTCCTCCTCTTCTTGTCTCAGAGTATCAAGCCTCAGGGATCAGGTGAAGGTGACGCTGTGGTTAATCCTTTAAGGTGGAGGCACATGGGGCTGGAATGACGCAGCCTTGTCTATCTCTTGTGCGTCTGTCTCTATGTGTTTCGGTGTTACAGACTCCTAAACCCCGGATATAATTTCACACAAGGTGCTACCTGAGCTGAAGGATCCCACAGACGTCATCGGTACAAAGGCAGATACAGTGCCTTTATTCTTTTAAAAGCAGCTTAGATATTTTCCTAAAAACTATACACAGCTAGCAATCCAGGGTTAAGAGAAGGCAACAATTTTGAATCATTGCAAAATTCAACCTCTTTAAAATGGATTAAATTAATTTCACACCATCATGTACGTAAGCGTGAGGCAGCTGACTTGCAGCAACACAAACGCTGTTCCGCTTGCTACTAAAACTGTACATTGATTTATAGAAGCATACATAGCTTTACCAGGGTGAAGTTAAAATAGCATTAATAAGTTATTGTTTTGTTTGATGAATCGTATTTTCACATTAAGTCTTTCTTGAAAGTGATGTCATTACAGGGACTTTCTTTTTGCCAGTTAGCCAGCAGTGCACAGCAACAGGTAGGGGAGGGGTGACATAATACTCAATGATCTACATAAATCAATAAAGGTGATTTAAGCTCCCATTGTTTAACAGAACTGATTATCATGTTATGGTAGCAGTTATGTAGAAGTTTGTACTCTATTAGCCATGAATAATTTCCGGATATTTTGCTAAACTATTGCTGCCTTAAATAACATTTTAATTAACCAGTTCAAAGCATTTTGTTATATTATTGACTCCTAGATTGCTAAGTATCTTTACAGACTGTCAAAACAATCCAGTAATTACCCTCATTGATTATTGAATACTTTGCCCTTTCAGTGATTTGTTGCTAGGTGATACCCATCAAACAAAATGGGGAGGGTCAGATAAATTTATTTGACTTTCCCCATTTTGTTTGGGTCACCAAAATGAAATGTTTCAATATTTAATGCATATGTTCAACTTATTATTAAAGGCATCATTATCTAAAGGCTGCAGAATGATAAGTACAATTTTTTTTTATTTATGTTAAACAAAAGCCACAATAAATTTTTAAAAGTATTTTTGTAGTTCTGTTTTTTTTTAATACAGTCAGATTCTTTTGTTTAACCTTTATTCGACCAAAATATTTTTTTCCAAGTGATTTCTGGCCAAGAAGAGGCAGAAATTAAAGCAAATAAAAGAAAAGAAAAACAATAGGAGCTACTTGGTTTGCAGATACAAAAAAAAAAAAAAAATCGATTTATTAACAAACATTACAATATAAACAAGCGACACATTGTACTCTGAGGCACAAAGTTATTGTCAAAATTTCCATTCAATGGCCCTTTGAAACCTGAGCTTGATAAAAAAAAAAGTCCTTTGAATTTGCAACACGATAAAGAAGCATTATAAAAAGTACAGGTAGAAATATACACTTTGTGCACCCTGGTTAAATCTGTTTCCTAACACTTTAGAATCGAGCCTTGAAACATTTCTCTCTGTAAAACTCAAAAAGTTGAAGAAATTTCATCCGTTACAACATCCAAGGCATGAAAAAAAAGGTACTTTTCTCCAACAAGAAAACTTTTAAATATGTACAGGAAGGTGATAACTGGCAGAGTTAAGGTGCTGCTCTGACGTACAACCTTCAGGAGAAATAAAAAGCTGTTACAACATGCTTGTTGCAGCCACAGCACATACAGCTTGTTTGAATTCCATTCAGACTTTTCATACAGCAGGGGTCACAGGTCGATGGTCAGGGGTTGGTTCTGTGCTGTAGTCACTAGGAAGGCCCATCTTCTCCACGTTTTTCTTTGTATTTGGCCATTTCCTCAGGAAACACTTTACTAAGCTCAGAAATCAGGAGGCTCTTGAATTTCTGCAGAGGACAAAAAAAGAATAGAACATTTTTTTTTGTTTATATGTTGGAAGGCTTTAAGACTACTACTGCTGTAAAATGGTTTTAAAGTAAATAATCCTATTTGATGTGATAGTGATCCATAAACACTACAGTAACAGTTGTGGTGAGTAACTTCCATCCGTTTAGTCAGGAGTATTAGATTAGTTTGTTGTTTTTTTGGCTGTTTCTTTAAGGGAGCAATGGATGCAATCAAAAAAACAGGCCTTTGTCATATTCTATGGAGTTATTCTAAACAATGTTCTTACTGGAAGACAATCAAAGTTTGGAGACTGTTATTGGGGCCAACTTTGATGTAAACTTTGAAACTATGTTCTTGGTCAAACGACCAAACTGTGCGAAGGAATTCAATAAAACATACGTGTTTAATATAATGCTAACCTCTTAGTACAAAAGGCAATAACTCGGAAATGAATGAGTGAGAAAACGACCAAACTAGAAGACTTGATTGACATCATCCGAGAAACAGGAATTAACATTTGCACTGAAACTGAAGCAAGACAAATTTGAAAAATGTTGGACCCTATGGCAGACTTTCATGAACTCTAGACCTGAAACTAATGGAAGTGAGTTGACACTGTTCCTTAGCTACACTGTTCTGTTTAGACCATTTGTTTTAAGGTTTGGAAAATGTATTCAGATGGGATATCGGTTTGCTCATTATTCTCCTCCCTATTCACTGGAGAAGAATTGGGGTGAAGGAGGAAGAAAAAATGAAATTAAATGGGAGACTAAATACCAGAGAAGAGATGTATGGATCAATATGACAAACTAAGTAGATGACTGCATAAGACTATATCACTTATTGTGAACAGATGAGATATACACAAAAAAAAAGGTTTGTAATCCACAATTATTGCACAGTACCTGGATAACGTCCCTTAACGAGTTGCATCCCAACCACCTGCTTTGTAAAGTTGTCAACAAAGTCTCAGGGTCATTCTGTCAGGATACTCGGCTCATGTACTCACCATGATTCATTTAAAGTTTTAGGCTGGGATATTAGACTCACTTCTAAGCACCTCATGGCAAAGAGCTCTCTGAGGATCTGAAAACTGAGATCAGATCTGTTGCTCTAAGTAAAGCTGCCCGAGGCTTTAAGGTAATTTTGCTCTGAAACTAAACTGCATTATGATGAAGGAAATTATTTAGTAGTTTAACGGGGCAGGTTCTATTCATAACAGGCATTGAACTGGTCTACATCATGGCCATCATCCTACTAGTAAGACTCTTCTAAAGAAGAAGCACAAGGAAGCCGATATCTGCTGAAGAAAGGCAGTTGTGACACCAGAAGACCTAGCAAGTTAGGTTGCTAGGGTGTCCAATAGGTCAGCCTTCAAAATACAGGCAGATCTGTGACAACCATTACAAAAAAGCTTACTGATTGAGTGGTTGTACTGTTTATTACACTTCTGCTGTTAGCCATGTTTCTTTTAATCCAGAGACGTCAATGTTTTTTTTTTTTACATAATCAAATACGAGTAGAGCAAACTAAATATAATGTTCAACAAACAAGTATAAGTGATTGTAGTCTTAAAAATACCTCTTTATATTTGTATTAATTGTATGTATTGTTATATTTATAAGTGTGCTTGTAACTAAAATAAACTGTGCTTTATCTAAATCAAACCTATTCCTAAGTATTATTTTTTAACGCTGGGTAGAAGAGGAGAGCATGATTTGATATTTAGGATCTGATGAATAGAATATAAACTTTTTAGGGGGGTTTTTTTATTGTTTTTTTTGTTAGTTTTGCAGTTTGAATTTTTTCCAAGTTATTTTAGAAATCAATCCCAACTGAAAGAAGAAACAGTAAATAACAATTTTAAAAAAACATGGAACTAATATGTAATTTATCTTAATTAGTTAGTCAAATCCACCTTGTATTTTATTGTTAATGTTTACGTAAGGAGATAAGAAACAAGCTTGCAAGTACTTAAAACAAATCAAATGAATGCTACGTAAGAGATTTTTGTTGAAAACACCCCGAAACAAGGACACCATCATCTGGCTAATTTTTCCCAGTTAACAATTTTTATACCTTTTACAGGCTTTCCATGAGTTAGAATAAACTATTAGCTTGGACCTTAAGGTATATGCTACAGAAGTCTTTATATATGGATTATGCAAAAACCTACAAAGTGCAATAAATCTGTGGATCTTTTCAGACTACATGGGAACCTTGTCGATGATGCCAGTGTCCCTGTTATAATCTCTTACCGTCATAGTGTCTATCTTTCCTTTGACCTGCTCGTTCCTTGCCAAGGCTCTTTCCAGACATTCCTTAGTGTACAGCTGAGGGTTTCGGCCTTGGTCGATGTACCTTCAAAAACACAAAGATAAATAGGAGCAGGTCATGATAAGGGTTGTTACAAACGTAATGTTTGTGTGTAGCCTTTTGCCAACACCACATCCTTACATTCTACATGGACTATAGCTTTAAATGTTCTTGCTCTTTGACCTAATTTCTAAAAATGTTTCTAAATGCACATGCCGATGTTTTTACCTAAAAGCATAAAAGCTAAACAGTGGATCTATACCCCATCTGAAATACACAAACACTCCTAAATATGATAATATTTTCAAATCGATCAATTATGTTATGGGGTACGGCTTTGCTAGATATAGTAACATTTGTGTTAACTGAAGGGAAGTAAGGACAGAAAAAGAAGATCCGAGAAGAAAGAGGGATTGTGAAGCAAAATGCAGCCAAAAAAAAAAAAAAAAAAGCTGCCATCCAGCCGCAGGACTCACTCAAACACCTCCAGGGGGACGTTGATGTCATGAAGCTGCTTTTGGCACTTGTCGATGTCCTGTAACCCAGATATCATGAAGTTCCTGTAAAGATAAGTCAACAGAGCGATTAATGTATAAGAGTGTACCTTGGAGCTCTCTGTGTTTGTAGCTGACGAAAGCTAACTTACAGTTTCTGGTTCAGAACCGCTTGGCTGCTTGGCTGGAAGTCGCTGACGATGATTCCCAGCTGTCGAATATTCTCGATGAATTTCTCCAGATGCTCCTCGAGATTATCAAACTTTTCAGCCATTTTTAGTGTTTGTTTTCACCGAAATAATGATTTTATAACACCAACGTATCGAAAATCCATCCAATAAAGTCTCGCTATTTACTATTAGCTACCTTCACTACAAGAACCAGAACGCCGCTTCACTTTACGGCCTCTAACCAGCCAAACGCTTCCAGAGTTTAATGTGACGTCACAATGTTACCGTGGAAACTAGCAGTAAAAGAGGCTCCTACTATCGCAAAGTGTCGTGCTGTATCGGAGAGAGCTGCCTTTGTGGAGGATTTGACAGGAAAATCAACATTAAAATAAATGCTTAGGCATTTTTAAGGTATTTTAGTAAAGATAAGTAAGATTACACGTTTGGATTAAAAGAAAAAAATGCATAAAATATTTAAAGGTGCTAGATTTTCTATATTTGATGTACTGTACCGTACTGTACTGTATAATGTAATAAAGTGTAATAAAATAAGTATAATGTGTATCTGTATTCTAGCCTCCATTCATATACATTTTCACCCAATTTCTAAGGTTTATGTAATTTTATTACGCAACAAATTCCCATTTAAGTTTTTTAAAATAACGTTAACACAAACCTCTTTAATAAACCTTATATGATGTAGATTTATTTCTACAATAAAACTTATTTATTTCAAATACATTTTAATCGGGTTTATGTATTTAATATTAAAAAGTATACTTACTAAAATGTATTACTAATGAATGTACTTCAAAGATATGAAGTTTATTATTTGAATTGCATGAAAGTAACCTGATTATTATGCAATTCAAACAATAAACTTTATGTATTTAACATGAATACATTCATTAGTATAATTTTGAGTAAGTATACGCTATTAATTGTAAATATATTAACCTGACAATAGTTATAATAATGATAATAATAATATTTCATTTTAAATAAATAAGCTATATTAAGTTAAATTAATATGCATTGTGTAAAGGTTATTTTAATAGCTTTATGTTAAGATGATATAAGAAAAAAAGGTAACAGGATTTTTTTATGGAACAAAATTACATAAATCTTAAAATTAAGGTGAAATATTGTTGTGAGTTTAATACCCATGGAACTGTAATGTATTTTTGTAGATGGCCTTAAAGCTTTCCAGTACTTTTCCTGGCTAAATATTACTTGCAAATGTTTACTGGTAAAGTCAATATATAATATATATAATAATATATAATATATATATAGAAAGTACTATTTTGCCTCTATTTAAATCCCATTATAAAAATGAAAGTAAAAAATGGTTTTGGAAACACATTTTCTTTACACTGGGACTGACTTAAATGTTTACAAACCCTGTGATGTCTAAATGCCATAATTTTACTTTTTTAAGTTTCATCTAAATTCTGATAAGTTTTAGTCCTATTTACATAGTAAATTAAAATGTGAATGTATAGCCTGTTTGTAGAAAGAAAGAAAGAAAGAAAGAAAGAAAGAAAGAAAGAAAGAACGAAAGAAAGAAAGACAGAAAGAAAGAAAGAAAGAAAGACAGAAAGAAAGAAAGAAAGAAAGAAAGAAAGAAAGAAAGAAAGAAAGAAAGAAA
>JAUZNJ010001945.1:0-18701 GCA_034780135.1 Jordanella pulchra | reverse complement strand
AAATTAATTATTTAAAAATCATACATTGTATTTTCTGGATTTTTGTTTTAGATTCCATCACTCACAGTTGAAGAGAAGCTATGATAAAAATTACAGTCTTCTACATGATTTGCAAGTGGGAAAACCTGAAAAATCAACAGTGTATCAAATACTTGTTCTCCACACTGTATATGTTGTTTAAATTGGTGTAATTGTAATAAAGTAAACATTTGTTTTGTATTTTATTATAAAATAGTTTACTTGGGTTAAATTTCAAGCAAAGTATTTTGTTTTAAGATATCTTTCTATATCTACTGTTTGTAAGCATTATTATACCACTAATCATAAACATATGATAAGCAGCTATATTCTTGGCATACAATATAGTAATATGCAGCACTTGAAATAAGATCCATTTAAGCTGCAACTGCATCCAAGCAGCCATTTGATCCTGTGCTATTGCAAACAATGATTTTGCAATGTGAGTCCAGTTCAGTGCTAAAATAAATATTTAAGAGGAATTCAGTCTGTGTTTTTAAATCTGTTCTTGTTCATTTTATTCTGGCATAGGTAGTGTATGTAGTGGGATGCATGGTGCCATGACTGGTAGCACTAATGGCTTGGAGGAAGAATCCCAACCTGAGTTTTAAGAACACCACTCAGGTCTCACTTAAAACATGTTTTTTGGGGGGAGTTTCGTCAGAGTACAAAGGTTTGTCTCTTCTGGTAAGTTCTAATATTGTTTTTACTGTGGAGTGTCTTCCATTTGGCCACTGAATCTTAAAAGGTCTTACTGCTGAATTGCATTAACAGTGTTTTACCATCTAGATGGTCCTCATGTAAGGGGATGTTAGAGCTTCACTGTGACTATTATTTTTGTTTGAATCTCTGACGAAGTTTCTTTCCTTTATTCATTTTAGCAAAATAGGCAGATCCAGGAGTTTCAAACGTCTTTTATAATATTTAAGGCCATAGTGCTTTTGGTGTTGTTTTAGGCTGTCAGGAATGATTTTTTTTGTCCTGCTGCAGATTTGTGGCTTGACAAAATCCTGTCTACGAGGTCTATAGACAACTTAACTTAATTGCTTGTTTTTTACTCTTAATAGCCACTATGGTCTGGAGACCTTCTCCAGAAAACCTGTGTTTTCCTTCAAACCATGTGCTGTCAGACAAACAACACAGGTTATCGCCAGTTAAGTAAAAAAAACAAACAAAAAAACAAACAGAAATTAAGTTGGAATGATTAAAATCAGATGTACCAGAATTACTAGCTGTCAAACACAATAAAATTATTTCAGTCTGGGAACTAAAATGATCATTTACTTACAGGGGCGCCTCCACATGCTGTACAATGCCACCATGTTGAGTATTCAATTAAATGTTCTGGTAAAAACATATTTGGAGATGAGTGTATTATTATCTTTTTTTGCTGTATTTCATCAGTATATGGGATTTATGGTATATTTGACGTCAAAACCTTTCCATTATTGTTAATGTGAAAGTGCTTTCTAATGCATGTGAATGAAGACGGCCTTGATAATGACACTGACAAGATTCAAATTACCTCAAATAATTGGGATTAAATGGTTATTTGTAACCGTAGCAGGCATGTAAAGAGATGAAGAGTGTTACTGGTTGTTAGATAAAGTCAAACACCAGTAGATTTGTCCTGTTTAATCTGGAAAATGTTTAATTTTGATAAAAATATTTTTCTCATCTGTTAAACGGAAATACTGAGACTAAAAGCATGAACAATATTTGAATTTACATAGTTAAGTCCTAATCCCTATTTACTAAAAGGGATATCTATCTACCTATCCATAGTCTCTATCTCATACTTTGTGTTAAGTCTGTATATCCCAGATTTATCCCCATCGTGACATGAGTATGTGCACAGTATGTGCAAGTTTGGAGAGCAATTATCATTGGTTAGAATATTAAAAGTGTTAAAGACTTATATTTTACAGAGTAATGTAATATTTGGCCTGACGGACAGAGTTTCAGGGGTGCTGATCCTTAAGCCAGACACAAATGACTTTACCCATAATCCTAAAGGTTACAGAGTTCAGGAAACACAAATGAGAGAGAGCAAAAGAGAAAAAAGGTATATAGTGCAAGTAAATCTGTTCACTGCTAATGTTTTGTATCGTGCATCACTGCTTTGCAAGTCTTTATGTTGAATGGGCAGTAGTTTGTCATCTCCTGACATGTATCACATGTTGGAGCATACAGCAAGAGAGGAGCTACAGGAGATGTCTGGGCATCTCTTCTGAGACTGTTGCCTCTGCAACCTAAAATGCTGAAGACAACGAGAGTCAGTCCTAATGTTTCAAAGAGTGTATCACATCATGCACTCTGGCAAATTTTTGCAGCCTGTTCAATGGAAAACCAGTGCACATTTGTACAAATTTCCCCTCATTATAACATTGGGCATGGGGATCTTTTTCATATAATTACCTTTTATTTACTCCATAAACTCCTGCATTTGTCTCAGATAAGCTCTAGCTCATCTCATCCTACCAAAGAACAGGGCTCAAGTTAAAGTCCGTGAAGAGTTTAGCAAACTTTACATGTTTATGTTTGTATTTATGGTGCATAAAATAATTTTTGGTGGCATCATTGTGAGAAAAAACTATAGTCATTACTTGACTTTTGAAAAGTAACAAATCTACTTCAGTTTAATGGCCTCTTTTCTTATTCCCTGCATGTTGAAGAGTGATTAACAGAAATTATATCCTGTATCACCTCATATTATTACCAAAGGGAAACAGAAAGACATACCAGAGCAGACAGGGAGCTATAAATGAATACTTTGATAAAAGTTTGTTGTTAAGGAACGAAACACAAACTCAAATCAAGAGCAACAGAATTATTGAAGATGAAAAGAAGACAAGCAATTCAATCTGAAGTAGAATAAGGAGAAAACAGTCGTCATAGCATCAGAGCGAATCCGTCTTGGCTCAGACGGACAAGTGAGAAACACATGAAAACACAGTGTCATGGTAGACAGATGGCGTGATTTGACAGAGATCAGACTTGTTTGCTTGGTATTTTGCTGCATCTCTGCGTTTTTTGTTGTTTATTTATGACATATTACACTGCCAGAAGAAATTATGTGGCAGGCGGTGATGAGAAAAAGGGGGGGTGAAATGTTTTTTGTATGCTCATTTTGCTTTCACACTCGTCAGTGTTTCAGGTTCCTCTGCCTGCTGGCATGTTCAGCTAAGCTCTGACTCACTGCAGCTCCAAAGCATGTTCATTGGTTTTACAGTGGTGCAAATGCGAAATAAATAAATAAATAAATTAGCCATACGGATCAACAGTTGTGTGACAAACAGATCTACTCTGCAATCTTTTTCTTGGACCCATCTAAGCAAAAAAAAAAAAAAAGTAATGCTAATGTTATTGTTGGTTTGCTGTAAATAAACGTGATTAATTTCAAATAAATCCTTGTGATGAGTTGTGCTGTTGATGTGTGTGTAACCATGACAGTCATGCTAAACATGCTAAAGCAGAAGCAGGAGCCTCAGGCAGGGTTTGTGTTCAAAGGTCCCTGTGCTGGACGGGAATCCAGACTGCTCTCCTCATTCCTTCAGCACTAGGGGAGCATTTTTCTTCCATTTCTGCAGCTTTTTTAACCTTCTGAATATGTTAGAAAGGTTAGATAATGTTGTAATTAAGCACTTCTTTGTGTCTGCAGATTCCAGTGAGACCGTGGCACTTCCCTGCGTGCATGAGTGTAAGGGTGTGAGTGTGTGTGTGTGTGAGAGCAAGTGAGCGCCAGCGCTCCCACATGGCCTCCATGCAGGACGGGCTGAACTTCACGGCTCCTCCCTACGGCAAGGTCCTGCTGCTGGGCGCTATCGCTGCTGCCTCAGCCTTTGTTGTTACCATCCTTATAGTGGTGCTCTGTGTGGGCTGCCAGAGGTGAGAACAACATTGCATGACCCATAAACACCTTTCTGCATTTGAACTTTTGCATGTTTATTCTCTTTTTTGCAAAAAAAAAAAAAAAATGAAGTAATAGTGGTGGAGAAAGTATTTAAAATCCTGAACAGAAGTAGTTGTACTTTATTACATGTAGTGTTTTTAAAAAAATAAGATTTTCTTTTTCCTTTGCTTTCATAACTATATATCTCAGATCATTGAAAATATGTTATATAAAACAAAGAATTATATTAGCTGGAAACAGAAAGAATTTTCTAAATAAAGAGTTTATGTATTAGCCTAAAGGAGGAAAACTCAACCCGGTTCAGTGTCAAATCATAAATTGTGATTATTAACATTGTTTTGGTCCAGTTAAAGCAGCCAGATTTCTCTCAGACCTTCAGAATAAAACATCACACAAACAGAACCTGTTTAACGATGTTAAATAGGCTCACAGGTCTCACAAAAAGCAACATATCATGCCTCAAACTAAATATAAAGAACATTTAAGAAACTAACTAACTGACATCTATTAGCCTGGAAAGAGTCTGTATGAGGGTCTGGATCTCCACTGAACCAAACTAGTAATTTGCATACACACACACTCATAACCAGTGATAGTACAGAGAAACTGATTAAGATAACATTTATGAATGTTATCAGAGAGAACCTGCACAGAAAGAATATTCCAACTCCATAGAGAAAGGCTGAGATTTAAACCTAGGAGAGAAAGGGGACAGTGAAACCACTTAAAAGACTGTTGAGCCCAGACATTAAAAACAAAGGGGAGGTATTAGTTGACACTTTTACTCAGTTTTTCAGTTGAATGTGAAGATTGACTGCCACAATACAATAAACAAAAAACTTATGAAATTATTATTGAAATAAGTCCTTAACTTATTAAAATGGGAAAAAATGCTGAATTTATTTATTAAATATATTAATTATATTATATATTACTGAGTTCATTTTAAGAGGTAAATATAATTATATCATGATTTAATAATTTCGTTCATGTTCCGGTGTTGAAGAACGAATGAAATTAAACGGTCACACATCCATCAAAGTCAAAGAGGCGGGACTAGGGCAGCTTCCATACAAACCCTGATATCTGATTGGCTGCTTCTTACTGAGCAAGATAGGAAAACTTATTTCTGTTTTTCTTTCACTCTAATGTAGACATTTTTAATAGAAAAGTTGGAAATGAATTTCTGAAACGTGTTGCCATTTATTTATAGCACATTGGGTTTACAGCTCTACACTCTATATCTCTAAAAAGTTAAGACTATGTGAGCCACGTTAGTGGGCGGGGCTAACTTTGATCCTGTTCAAGTCTCTGGCAGCTCTCACCAGCACGACGACAGCAAACTCTCTAATTAAGCTTATTAGATATGCTTTAGAGCAAACTATGGATATAGAGGCTGGATTTGTTCATCTAATGTGCGATGAATAACAAAAGTTATTACCACCTTTTTCAAATGATAATATGGACTTCAGAGTAAAAGAAAACCAGGAAGAAGTTTATTTATTTTGCTCAGTGAGAAGTAACCAATCAGAGAACAGGATTTCTATGGGAGTGGCACTTAGTCTGCCTCCTTAACCCTGTTTGTTGCGTCACAGTTTAAATTAATTCCTGGTGTGCTTCAGGTTCAGGAACATGAAAAAATTTATTAAATCATGAAAGAATTCTATTTACTTCATAAAAAAAAATCACTAAATTAATTGTGGCCTATATAATTATTTGTATAACTATGAAATACATTCTGTATTTATTTCCAGTTTTAACAAATAAATGACAAATTTAGAAGATTATTCCATAAGGTATTTATTTATTGAATCGTGGGATTTGTAACCCTTCATAATAGAGATAGAAAATATGAAACAATTTATAAGGATCTCAAATCTGTTTTAGAAAATAGGTTATGCTTTCAGAAAACTAAATGTCTCTCAGAGAGAATCTGGGAGATTCATTCTGATGATCCAAGTGAAATTGTTATGTGGTTGCCCTTTAGGTTTGTGATTTCTATTTTTTTTCATATTTCTATTTTGTTCAATTTCAGAAATTCTAACCATATCTAACATAAATGTTATAATTATGCAGGAAATATGGGACAATAATAATGGAACTAATACAAAATAGAAAAAAAAAACAGAGTAGTAAAATGAAGAGTGAGACAGAATGTGTTTGAGTCACTTGCCGGGCTGTAGTTAACTAAAAAAAAAAACTCATAATAAATTAAAATATGGTCCTTTAAGGTTTATGCTTTGGCATTTCTCATGAATACACATTAGACATGCGATGCAAAAGGAGGAAAAAAGTGAAAATTAGAACTAAAATGCTGTTGAAAGCAGCTGAGGATGTCTGGTTAAGTCAGATTAACACAAAAACAAGCAAAGCTGCTCAGTAAAGTTCTGCTTACCAGACTGGTAATGAAATGGAGCCGGATCATTCATGTGAGAACACGTTTCTTCTTCCTTAGTTGCTGTTTTATTTATTAAAAGCTTGAAAATATTAACTATTGATTAACAAACCCTAGCTTTCTCTGCAAGACGTTCTTAACAAAGGTTTGTTTTTTTGTCTCCCTGCTGTAAATAAATAGTCACATTACATGAGGACAGAAGCATATTTGTGATTTAACAATCATTTCAGTCTTTGGAAATGCATTCAGTTCTAGGCTTTAATGCACTTGGATACACCCACCACAGACAGGCAGATGTGCAGACAAGGATCAGTGCTGTTCCCTTATATACAGGCACACAATGACTCAGCTTTGTGCAAAAAGTGACTCAGGCACAAACGCTGCACACTATCAGTGCATCAGGTTTGTATCCTATATGACGGCTTGCTGTGTGTTTTATCACAGGAAGGGGAAGACACACAATGTCTCTGGTGAAGGTGGAAAGCACCGCCTCATGGATGTGGTAGGTATCAAGAAATCGAAACGTGTTAATTTCCTGATTGGACTTAAACCAACATATCAAAGTTTATCACAAATAGGCAATTTGCATCCATTATTTCTTTATTGTAGCATATAAATGCTTTTCACTGAAAAAATTAAACAGTTACAAAGCATATTATCATGAAATGGTGCCACGGTTGTGAAGAAAATGCATTTCTCAGCTGAACCTCACAGTTGGTTATGTTGGTTGTACCCATAAAACAAATTAGCTAAATCCTTCCTTTTAACTCCTAACAGCTTAAGTTCCCATTTTCTTTTTTTTTCTGTCGATTTTTTTTTATGAATTTAGTTTAAAAAAAAGACATGCTGACCATTTAGAAAAAATGATTAACAGAGGAAAACAGGGATCTCAGTAGCTGGTAATCAGCATCGCCTTATTTGCATTTGATTATCTAGAATCTTGACTCATCGCTGGACAAAATGTTCCTCCATATAACTTCGCACTGGTGCTGCCATAACCCTTGACAGCCTCTTAAGCCTGGTTGTTTAGTCTATTCTGAGTTTTCTGGGTAGAGGAGAGAACCATGTCATCCTCCTAACCTTGATCTAACCTCAGGTTATACGTAAAGTGCTGACAGGGTTGGGGGACGGTCACATGGTGTAATGTTCCTGTGACATGCTATTCACTGCCTGTCTAACATCAGCATCTTATTTGAAGCTTTGATTTTATTTTGTAGATGGTACAGGTAGTTCCTCCAGAGCAGACACCAAGTTACAGTTGTAGCGGCATCCATGTGCTAACATGGTGCTACCTAGGTACCATTTGGACACCTGGCTGTCAGAACGTTTAGAGCAATAGGAAGCTGTTGAGTTTTGTCAGAAAAGATTTCATAAGTTTTACCGTTGTATTGAAGGTCCTTGAAGCCCTTGAGGGATTTTGTGAATTTGAGAAAAAAAACTCAAGGTCCTGATGGTGTTTTTAAACAGCATTTAATCGTCATCCTTGAATATTTTGAGGAAGTTAAAATTTCCCATTTTATAATTTTTGGTTTGTGCTTTTTCTTTTCCTTGTACGTAATCAGGATGGTGAGCATGTGCCTCAACAGCACTGGTGTGTTCGTTGTTCTCGCAGGGGAACTAGTTATCCACGTTTTCATGCAGTCATTGCAATGTTATGCAGTGCAGCGGCTCCCAAACTTTGCTTGCGCGGCCACCTTTTTGTTTACAAGGAGGTTTAAGGACCCTCTTGATCTTTTACCCTGTCCCAACCTTTTAAATGGCTAAAGTAAGTAAAGTCGACGGCGGTAAATTCAAATATTGTAATAAAATAAACTACAGTCTCCTTTAAATTGCTAAACTGCCCTTAAAGGAAAATTATTTAAAGTCAACTGTTAATTGTAGTGTTTAACAGAATATAATTTAATTTCCCTTTGGGATAAATAAAGTATTATTGAATTAAATTTGAGTTTAATAACATATATAAAAACCGTGTCATTTATTTCATTCCTTCCTACTGTGCCCATCAGTTTAGAAGCCACTCTATTGGGCTGTTGCAGTAGGAAAATGCCTCTGCACACATACCTTTGAGCAAACTGGTCCTAGAAAGTCCTTAAAATGTCCTGATATTAGAGTTTAAGCAGTTTGCATGAAAGCTGAATGCATTATTCTTGCAAACGTGGTGCAGCTTAGGGGGAATCTAAAATTTGTTTCTTTGGTATAAACTTACTGCAAAGACACAATGTTACAAAAAAGATTAAATCAACCCAATAAAAGTGTCTTTGGGTTTTGTGTTTAATTGAACTTGTTTAAACACAAGGCAATATAGTCAAGTAATAATCATTAACAATCCTCCAAAAAGTTGCTTCCTTATTAATACATGTGTGCGTTTTCAGGGTATACTCAAACAGTCAAAGCTGCGGTCCATCAGTAAATCTGATACCGAGATGAACAAGATGAACTGCAATGGCAAAAGTGAGTGCTTGCTTTGTATATCAGTCTGGTTGTGTGCTCTTGTAAAGTGTACCTCGTGGTGATGGTGCTCATGGAGAAACTGTTGTTGTTCTTTTCACTGCATGACAAAATAATTTCTGTGTCATTCAAGTTGATTTTTGGGACATGAACACAAAGCATCGGGGTTTGATCTGTAAGTATGATTTACTTGTAACCATCAAAAAAAAAAAAAAAAAAACCACCAAAGCTTGAGTTTGAAGGTCATTGCAGTGTTTACTGGACACATTATTATATGTTTGGGACCAAAATTCTCTGAAAATATGATCAAATCTGAGGACATGAGATAAGAAATTGAACTGCAAACAGAATTCACATCATATTAAAGATTTAGCTTGATTTAATTAAGTCTTTTTTAAACCAGATTTATGAGCATGGATCTCTTTCTCTAAAAGACACCAGTCAGAGTGCCAAGACGACTCCTGGAGCGCCATCACTCAGAGTCAACAGGGAGCTGCGTTTTCTGGGCACCGAGACAGTCGCCCAGGAGCTTTTGAAAAATAGAAACATATGTCCTGCCTCATACTTGTCCTGCTTCCACTGCAATGTGTTGAAGCCAGTTTGGATCCACATTCTCAAACATCTATCTCAGTTCCCAATTTACTGTCATTTTGAATTTTCCTTCCTCCCACGTTCATAAACTCTTAATTAAATGAGGGATGTGAATTCTGTTTCCTTAAGGGCATCAGCTGTAGAGGGAGTATAACAGCAGGCTGTATGTGCCGTGCAGAGGCAGAAAATAAGATACGTCCAGCCAGCATGGACCTTCTGCTGCTGCCCAGCCGCTGGTCTAACTCTGACCTTCGTTCTCAAGGCAGGCAGCTTCCCCAGATCCCCTCTGGGACTGGAGAGGACAGCGAGCACACTTATTCAGAAGTGGGCCAACGTTCCTCCACTGCACGTACTGACGATGCCCTCTACGCCATGGTAGGCAGGGCCGGGCAGACGGACACTCCGGCCCCTCCGGCCGTTCCGGCCAACACCCCGGCGCCCCCTGACCCAGACGGCGAGGTAGACGGAGGGCTTCCTGAACCTGAGGCGCCGGTCATGTCTCCCCCGCACCCTCCAGAGACGGCGGAGTACGCCTGCGTCAGGAAACTGAGGAAGGCTGAAAAGGCGCCTCAGAAGAGGGACAGCGGGACGGATATGGCAGAGCCACCAGCGCCGCCTCTACGCCACGGTCCGCCTTCGCATCCCGCCCCTCCGCCGCCACACCCCCACAGCACAAAGTTGCCTCGTAGAAACATTGAGGCCTTCAATGTCCCATCATTTCCAAAGGTTTGTACAAATTAGTTTGGTCAAATTTGTATTTTGATGTTACATTTAAAAACAGTTAAAACTGCATTTCTACAGACAACATTATAAAAGTTACCAAATGAATCTCACAAAAGTAAATCAGGTCTTTATATTTTACTATATATTTCTCATTATTTTATAGCACTACCTTAACTATGAGCATGGAGTTTATTAGAGCTTTGTAGTTTTTTCACTATAATCCTCTTTTCCTCCCTCATCATGGGGTTGGTGGGTGTTAGAGACATTGCACTCCTAGGGTTAATGTTTGGAAACATTTTTGGTCTGTTTAGCACTTTTACCTCCTCTTCCGTAAGGCATTGTTCCTCTAGTTGGTGTTATTTTGCAGTTGTTGTCATGTTGGAATATTGACATGTGGTCCGATTTCTAAAGGGACGGGATCCTGGTCTGAACACATGGTTCAGTCCTGGTCCATTTATGATTCAGATACTATAACCACCATTCTTCACTGCAGGCAAGTGCCTCACACTGTGTTTTTACACCATATAAACCATCTGAATCACCATCTGCTTCTTTGTTTCTACTTTAATAGTCAGGCAGGTTGATTTTAAATGTTTAATGTGTTTTTTTTCCTAGTGACCACGACAAAGCACAACACTCAATCACACATAACAGATGTGATAGCAGCAAATACACGTGCATCCTCCTGAGCTGCCATGTTTATTTAGATTTGCCTGTCAGCGAGACATCTAGAACCATATGTCCCGCCTTAACCTTTAATACTGCAACGTGATTCGCCAACCTATTGTAGGTGGGTGAAGCGAAAGCAGAAAAATAGTTGTCATGTTTTTGTGAACACTCAAATAGCCGCGAGATCTCAGCTTGCAGGCAAAAATACAGAACAGCTTGGTTGGTTTGAATAGCTTTTTAGTTCTTAATAAATCATATCAACAATAGGAAATTGGATTTTGTATTTACTCAACTTATATTTGTTTCATTTCAGTAGTTTAGTAATTATCTTAAACATTTAGGTGCAGTAAAAAGCAAAAAGACACAAGCAAAACCCCTCCTTGGGCTAAATGGCCCTAACTCTTCTTTACCTCTCTTTTACTTTGCTTTTCTCTTCAGATGTTTATCCCCAAGTGCCTAAACCCGCCTCCCCAGGCTTTTGTCTTCCAGCTTCCTATTATCCCCTCAGTTCCAAGTTTCATCTGCAAATATCATAACAAATGGACATAATAAAAGGTGAACTGTACAATTAAGCTGAAGATAAGCATTTCTCTTGGAGGGAAAATGCACAAGAATACACAATGTGTGATAACCCTGTTACTTAAGTTTACACCATCTAAAACACTCTTTGGTCCAGTTTTATGAGTACAACATCTATAGCTTTCCTGCAAATACCTCAAAGGTTTGGAACTTTAAATAATATTTATTAGCCTTTTAAAAAATACCAGCTTCTAAAGAAAGATAAACCCAGGGCATGATGCTGCCACCACCATATCTTCTTTTAGTCTTGAACATTGACTCAGTAAATGGTTTTATTTGACCATTCTGTCACAAGGTTCAAGCCAGATTTGAGTCAGAGCTGAAAGGCTTCTTCTGAAGAAAGTGATTCCTTCATGAAACCTGATTTTCTAGGGAATACATATGAATCACATGTAAGACACCATAATTACTTAATAATTCCTCAATCAGTTTCTGTCTATCGACGGCTAAAGCCATATGATGCAAGTAAGCAGAACTCTAGGAAACCCTGGAAGAACAGAAATTCAGTTTAAATAAATTCACTATAAGTAACAGGTTTGCTCCAGCAATAAAATAAGGATATGCACATCTATCCAATAACTTAATGGCACTGGTTTTGATTATTTTTGCCTTTTTACATTCGTACCCGAAGTGTTTTTTTTAGGGAGGTTGAATTCGAAGGTTTGAAGCTTGACCATCAACAGGATTACTGATAATCTTCACATATAGTGAGGTTAAAATGCAGAGTAGGTTTGTGACACAATAATTCAGAATTTCCTTTTTGAATTATTACAACGATTCCTAGTCAGAGACTGACAGGACTGAAAGGTCACCTCTTTCTGTTTTGTGTGAAAAATGCTTTTGTTTCTTTGGAGTTTGAAGCACCTCAATCAGTTTCTTGAGCCTCTGTGAGATTTTTCTCTAAACCTAAGATCTGCATGGCTGTGATAGTGCCAGTGATGCAGTTTCCCTGACCCTCGGCTGTTCTGATATGCCAGCACTTTTCTAAAATCTCTTTGAAGTCCAGGCGATGAGCTTGTTATTTGTTGTAAGGTTCTGGGTGATTGTTAGGATGTTTCCGCCTTCAACAGTGTCACCTCCTCCATATGTTTGCAGCAGCAGGACTGCAGGGTGTCTGGCTGGTTTTTACTGTCCATGCATGGCTCTTTGCTCCTCTCCAGGTGACACCATTTGTTGCCCCATTAGAGGTCAGAAAGGTTACGCTATCTGCTGTGACCAGGGTTCACTTACACGCACAGTTCACAGGCTTACATGAGCATGCAGTCTGCTCATAGGTCTGTTTGTCACGGATTTTGTGGATGATGCAACTCACTGAAATTGAGTCATCTACAATAAAGGCACCTGCTTCTTCACAGGTTCCACCTTTCAGGGAAAATTTCTTTCATCGCTCTATGAAATCCGTTTAACATGATTCCAGTACTGGGCCTATTTTTAAGAGAGGTTAATTTGTCATCCATGAGCCCGTTTCAAAATGTGTTTTTCACATTCAAAGAGGTCCTTCCGTCTCTGCAGCTGCATTCCTGAACATGTGAGTAACTTTGTCCTAAAGTATGGATAATTGCTTTAACAGGAAGTGATGTTTATGGGAAATGGAGAGCAGTACATCTGGAAGCCTCCAGAGGAAGACGACATGCTGATGCTCCAGAATAAAGCTCTGGGTCCACTGGGAGCTCATACAATGGAGAATATACAACCATCTGCTGCAGTGGTGAGTGATGAAGACTCATAATGGAATTAAAACTGTTTGACATGCTCTGAACTCAATATAAATATTTAAATTAGTTTATTTGCATTCATCAAGAAGAAAGTATTCATTCCCCTCAACCGTTTCCATATTTTTTCCCCACCAGAAAAACTGTTTTGTCCCCCAATACGAACGACCAAATCAAAGTGAATCCCAACTGTGAATTATAATAAATAAATAGAGATTGAGTTTTCAATACTTAGGACCACTTTTTTTGCAGTGAAAGGCGAAAGTCTGGAGGTGTACGTCTTTAAGATTTACAGTCTTGTATGGAAAGTGACACTGAGTCTGAACCTGAATCCATGTTCTTCATCAGATTTAGATCCGGGCTTTGATTGGGGCGTTCCAACACATAGATGTGCTTTGATCTAAACCAATTCATTGTCTCTATCCATTTCCTCCTGAATGATTATCTATCAGCGGCATTGGTCTGAAGTTTTTGCAGCATGATGCTGATGATGCACTAGCTGTTCCCTTATGTTCACTGACCAACCTCTCAAAGAACACATGTATTCCTACTAGGAGTAAATGAGTAATTTGGTGGCTTCTAAGCAATCTTAATTTTACTAATATATTAAAAGAAGCTTAATAAAGATGTAAACCAAACCCAGGATATTTTCTACATTTATGGCTTTAATACAGTGATTCCCATAGTCGGGGAAAAGCCTCCTGGGGTTGTAAAAATAATTAATTGAATGATTAGATTATTTTTAAACTAATGTATTGCAATTTTGAATCTTGTTACACAGTAAAATAACCAGATAAAGCTCAAGAAATTGCACTTTAAAGTTTAGAATATTGTTATTTAAAGGAGGATGTAGTTTAACTTTATTATAAAAAGTAATTAGTAATTTACTAAAGTTTGTTTTGTTTGCTCAACTGGTTTACTGTATTAGAAGCTGGAGCTGGTCATAGAAAGAAAAATTGGGGATCCATTGTCTTAATATATTTATCGTTTGGTAAAAGGATTTTCCACCAGATAACAGTTCTAATTCTCTTTTTCTAACCAATCATAAGGAACCGATTTTAAACAACTGCTTCTGTATATTTCATTGTGGTGTTAAATGAAAACAAAAAGTCATCTCTAATAAAGATTGCTCACTTTGTCAAGTGAGAAGTGTATGTTTTACAAATCTTCATAACACAAATACTAATACTATTAATACAACTACTAAAACAGTTTTATATTTAGCTTCAGTCCTTAAAAACTTGTCTAAAAGAGATCCAGTTTCTTTCAAGGTGTTTGTAAAGGTTTGGGACTCTGATGAAGAAATCTGTAAAATCTTTCAAATAAAGCTGAAAACAAATCAGAGAGCTCCATTCTTTTCTGCTTTTTCTTAATTAAATGATTGTTTGGTTGCTACAAGCAATAAGGTTTAAAGTGATGATGTATAGAACTGCGCTGCTTCAAGGTGGCTGCATGCTGAAGTAGCTCTGCTAACTTGACTCTGATATTCTTTTTTAAGAACTTTAGTTCCTCCATTTATGGATCAGTCACATTTTTCTGAGGGTTTATTTGCCTCTGTTGATAAGTGCTGTTAAACCGAAGGGTTTTTACTGATATTTTTGTCCTTTTTGGAAACTTGTTATGATGAATGACCAAAGTAACCATAGCAAGTTGATTTTTTTATACCCAGGAGCAGCTAATTAAAGTGATCTGAAGCAACTGCTCAATGAGATAAAACAAGACTTTCAGAAGGGAGGCAGAATCATTAAGGAGTGTACAGAAGCTACTTAAGGTCAAGATAAGAGAAAGCAAGGAGGTGTGCAGGAAGAGGCTGGAATACAAGCATCAGCAGAAAAATATCAGAGATGTGTGTTCAGGGATGAAGAAGATCACAGGCTTTAAGCAGAAGGAGGATCAGACAGATGGGAGTCTGGACAGAGTCAATGAAGTGAATACAGTCTTCAACAGGTTCAGTTCAGGAACAAGCTCAGCATCTTTCTCTTCAGCTCACAGTCACATGGACATCCTGCCCTCCTCTGCCATTGGCTGTTCTGCTTCTATGAGTTTGTTGTCAGCCAAATCAGAAGATGGTGTCCATCTCTAGAAGTCAGGTGAAGAGGCAATGGGAGAGTCTGAATTGTAATAAGTCGCCTGGTCCTGATTGTGTCAGCCGTGGGAAAAGATATGGAGGTGGTGGAGAATATATACCTTGGTGTTTACCTGGACAACAAACTAGACTGGAGATACATCTGTGAAGCCGTCTACAAGAAGGGACAGAGCAGAATGTACTTCCTAAGGAAACTTAGGTCCTTCAGTTTTTGCAAAAATATGCTGCCTATTTTCTATAAGTCAGTTGTGGAGAGAGGGATCTCTTTCTCCATCATCTGCCGGGGTAACAGCATCAGAGCAAATGACTTAAAAGCTCTGCAAGTTAATAAAGAAGGACTAAAACAAGGAGGACTGGCTCTGTTCTAGCAGCTCCTCTGGAACCTCTGGAGATTATTTCACAGAAAAGAATTTGTCATAAAATAAAGAAGATTAGGGGCAACAGAGAGCATCCTCTTCAGGAGATTTTTAAACAACAACAGAGTGTCTTCAGTCAGAGGTTTCTCCAGATCTGGTGCAAGACAGACCGATCCTTCCTGCTTACAGCTATCAACACCTACAACAACTGGTTAAGAGAAATCAAAACATGAGTTACTACAACATTTAATTCCCCCCATAGGATAAATAAAGCAATTTTTTTATTTGAATGGTATTTTCCTATGCTTGTGATTACTTTTAATGAAGGTCACATCTGTGCAGGTCTTTCTGTCACAGAGTATATTATTTTCTTTTAGCTGCCTGAAGCTCTTTTCATTGCTGTTGAAGGATTAAGTAATATTTGTACTATTGTGCAGAAAAAAAAACAAACTTCTATATATATCAGATACTTTGCTTCATGACCTCGATTAAAAACAACTCTACGCATCAAGCAGACAGCATTTCATCAAGCAATAGTTTGCCCTGCTCCTCTGCACTCAGATGTAAAATGATCCAGACAGCAGCCGTCTCCAACATGCTTCTTAGCTTTCATGTCTTTTCGTTGCTCCCAGTTACTCTCTAGGCATTGGTTATTTTAGTTTTCACAGTGTGGATATTATTATTTGCTGCCGATTGCATAATTAGTCAGATGATGTAAGAAGAGATAACAAAAAGTACCTGAGATTCAGGGGAGAAATAAAACACAGAGCAGTATTACAGAAAGCTCATAATCCAGTCACTAAATTATTATTATTACATGCAGACCCAATAATAAAGATGACCTGAAGGCCAATATCAAGCAACCATCTCCATGCTGTGCTGCACTGATGCATTCAGCCATACTAAAGGAGCCTCATCCAGTTATGGCATGCATAAAAATGAACATATGCTCCATACGTCTGAGGATTTAGTTTAAAACGTCCCGATTTTATCTTATACAATATGCTGATTATCTTAGTGAATAATATTAATATTTTTTATTATTTGCTGCCGTAATCGTCAAAATTAAATATATTTAGGGTTGAAACATGTCACTCTTCCTGCAATAAATCTCTGTAATCCATTTTTAAAATGTGCCTGTAATGAATGAAATTCTATTCTATTCTATAAATTGCAATTCTTTAGATAATAATTGTCTACTATTGAGATCAAATAAGAACGAGATTGTAACGAGGATTTTTAGTTTGCTTTTCCACCTTCTCTCCTGTATTTATCTCATTTTTAAATCTAGCTGTTATTTTAAGGTTTAAAATTGTTACTTATTGAACACTGAAGAAAAACGGCTTCAGGAAGAGCAACGAACAAAGAGGTGAGGGTTACAACAGTTAGGTCGTCAAAACAATACTAGAAGTTTTGCATGTCTCACATAACTCAGTTGATCAAGTTTTTAAAGTCTCTACAAAAAAAAAAAAAATATTTATTTCTGTGTTTCCAGGTTGCTGAGATGTACTCCAAAGTTTGCAAACCTGGCAAGAAGAAGAGAGCGATGCCAGGGTCTCCACCAGCCAACCTTGGTTTCCGGACCTTGGGTCGAGGCGACTGGGACCGGGATCGAGACGGTGGATTCAGTGTGGTGGTCAAACCCCAGACATGGGCCCCTCAAGAAGGCAAAGCAGTTGGGGGATCCCTGGACGACCACTGCTACGAGTCCATCGGCACGGAGGAGTGCGAACAAGCGTACGATAACATGGAAGGTGGAGGCGCGTGGAAAAGGGAGAGGCCTCCGAACACATGTGCCACCCTTCGACCAAGGAGGAAGAAAGCCCAGCAACCCCTGCAGCAGCAGCATCCTCCTCCACCACCACCTACGCAGCAGACCCCCAAGTTGCAACACCTGCCTGCCAAAGCCCTGCTGCTGCCGGGGGAGAACCTATATGAGAGCATCGGTGACCTGAAGCAGGGCTCCGCCACATCCAGCACCACCACCATCTTCACCTTTAACGACGGCATGGAGATGTACGTTACAGGGCTCTGAGGCTGCGGCTGCACTGTGACCCCCCATCACCTTTCTGAGCTAACACCGCGAGGAGTGACTGCTGGGTCCTTGTCATGCTCACCCACACATACTGTTTACATTTAAGTCATAACATCAGGCCTTTCAGGCTCCAGAGGCCTTGGGTGGTAATGTTGATCTGTTATGACCTGGGCTGAATACAAAGTCCTGTCTGCAAACCTTAAAAGAATCCAAAGGTAGTAAATAATAAATGAGCACAAGACCATCACAGAGCCATCTGTAGGCAAACAGTAGCACTTCAGTTTTACTGATACGTCTGTGCAAAGCACAATAAAGTTTAAAGCCTAAATTCTTCCTCAATTCTTGCGGGTAAAAAATAGTCCTATATTTGGTCCAAACCGGACCTCTAATTGGGGAAATATTTTAGTAGCACTGAGTCTGTGGTGAATAAGCCTTCCCTGTATATTTGACCAGATGTGATTTAGGATAGAATTTAAATGAAACATTAATCAAAACTCTTGAAAGCTCAGGGACCAAGAATTATATAACCAAGTATTATAAATAATAAAAAAAAATCTTGCACACATATTGCATTCCTCTTAAACGCTTTGACAAATTAAGACCATTTCACCTTAAAAAACAAAAGCCAATCAGATACTTCCCTCCATGAAGTTTCACCTGACATGGACTGAACACTGTCTCCACTGCTGTCTGTATATGAGGTGTTTTACTTTGTTGATCCTGTTCCTGCACTTTGCCTGCTACAAGTTGCATGCCTAAAAAAATACAAACAAAAAAAACAACAAAAAAATGATAAAAAAAAAAAAAAACACACAAAAAACAAGCACTGTATGTGGTTTCTCTATATAAATGTTTTTATTTTCATCCGTAGTTGGTTGTTTACCTTTTTTTTTTCAGTTTTTTTTTTTTAACCATGTTGCTTTATCACTCTGTGGAGCCGGTTTGATGGAGGATGTGTTTGGCTTAGTGGGGATCCGTGCAGCCGAGGAGTTTCTAAAAGCTCTGCTGTGCCTGCGATACACACACATTCTCAAATGAATCCAGAACTGTTCGAGTCCTAGATGTGGAGACCCCCCCCCCCCATTCTTAACACACCTTTGTCTGTCACATCTGTGGATCATCAGAAGCTTGTGTTAGCAAATGTTATGTCTCAACATCACTCCATTGAAGAAAACT